>JAOUZG010029773.1:1747690-1773109 GCA_026289955.1 Argiope argentata | reverse complement strand
ATATATATATATATATATATATATATATATATATATATATGGCAATGGTAGAACTAATATCCAAAAATTTGAAAATACAGCACCCACAAAATTAAATATATACTCTCGTCCATAAATTAAAGATAATTCAAAGTCCCACGGAAATAGAACTCTAAAATGCCCATATCACCCGTAAAATGAGTACACACATCTTTAAAAATAATGTGCAAATTGCAGAAAGCCACCCGAAGACACCGATAATATGCGTAAATGGTTCGCAAGCATATTATAAGTCTATCAGTGCAATACTTGGCCGACTAGCTGCTGCCCGTCAACCACCTCCTGCATGTCTACCAGAACTTCCGAGAATATTACTTGATGATTGTTGTAATATTTCCTGAGATTAGATTTATAATTTGACATTCAACATGTCTAGGCGTTATACAGAATGTATTGCAACATCTGGGAAACATACGATGCATTAACCAACAAACCAACTATGAAATATTGGTTTTTGCAAAAATGTGGGGTTTTTTTGTAATTTTCTCCAGGGTGCAAAAAAAATATTCAATTTTAATAAGGGATTTTAAAACATATAGCATCTTTTTTGCTCTTTACCTTTTGTTGAATAAAAATGCTTTACAAATAATTCACATTTTTTTCCTTCTGACTCATCCTTTTCCTAAATTTGCATTTTCTTTGATTTATGGACACAAATGTGTATAGATTATCCATGCTATCGCGTGAACATAAAAATCAAAGTACTTTTTTATTTGGATGTCATTTAGCTAGGATGTGTTGTAAAATGAGTGAAAATCCTGTTCGACTTCATAAATTGACCTCTAAGAGATGGAGATAACGGGGTGCTGGAACTTTTATTTCTCTATAGATATTTTACTACTGATAACAGAAGGATAATCCAAATCAGAGCGAGTTATCAATTTATCTCACTGAACAACTTTTATATTAAAAATTTTCTGGTAGAAGCTGTCTTTTAAAAGTGAAGAATTGAAATTTTTGTCATTTAATAAATTCCAAATATCTTTTTAATTTTACACCATGAAGGTAAACATTCTATTCGGTGTAGAGTATTATAACCAAACTCACGACACTTTGACAAAAGCTCTTATCAGTTACATCTTCTAACTTGTTTTATCATTATAGCCCTAGCTATTATGAAATTATAATAAAAAGAACAGGGAATTTAGAATTGGGGTAAAATTTCCTTTATTGATATAAAATAAATTTTGTTGGCCTACCACCTTCCCAGCTTTCTTTTTTGTAAACAGGTTGTTATTATTTTGATAGAATCTAATTTAATTCAGGTATTTTTGTGAATCTCAAACCACTATATTAAAAAATATATTCAAAATTATTTTATATAATTCGAAAATATAGAATTACTTTTGAGTTAATTGTCATACAAGATATATGCGAAAGTGAAAACTTCCATTTTATATGATTTTTAATTGTAAAATCAAAATATTTCCAGTTTTTCTGATATGGTGTGAAAAATAACCATGAACTGAAAATTTCAAAATTAATATACATTAAGAGGGATTCTAGAAATAATTTTGCATATTTGAATACCGAATGTGCAACATTTATTCTAAATTTAGGACAATAACATTGTCAGCATAGCTTAATATTAAAAAAAATTATTATTTACTCTAAGATTAAAAGTTAACGAAGAAATATTATACTTTAAATATAATTGTAAAGTACGTAAAATATCTCTTTGCCAAAATCATTTTTCATTTAAAATAGTAAAATGTAGTTTCCTTAACAATGTAAAATTAAATAGAATATTTTTAGTTATAATTAAAAATTAAAAATAGAGTACATGTTTTTATTCTAAATTTGAAAGAAAAAAAGATGAAATATTGCATTTCGTGGAATTAATTTTATTTTAATCCATGGCGATTTTTGGAATTTGATGAAAAAGAAGAATAGATAAGAATAAAAATTAAGTTTAACTGCAATCATCTTTCTTGCTAAATAAATCTAAGATTTCATTTTCATTCATTAATATGATATTTATGTAAATTAGGGGTTTTACTATCGGGAACTTTTTTATGTTTTTTTAAGCAACAACAAATTTACTCGATTTTTTAATTTTTGAAATCTTGTATAAGTCTAAATATTTCTAGTTTTGCTGCTATGATGTGAAAAATAATCATGTATTGAAAATTCCTAAATTAATATAAATTTAGAGGTCTTCTAAAAATGAACGACTCAATAAGAACTGAGAAAATAGAACATAATTCCATTCATTTAAATAGTCACTGAAATTTTTTCAATAAAAATTTACATATATTAAGACATTTCAATTATCACTTTCAACTTTTTTATTTAGCTGTTTTTTTAATTATAAAATACAATGCAAAACCATTAATATATTTTGCTTATGAGATATATATTACTCTCTAATATATTTTGCTCTAAAATTGAAGAGAAAATTATAAAAAAAGCACAATCAAGTGATACATTACAATTACATCTTTGTTAATTCAACAAAAGAAACATAATTATTTATTACTTGAATACAATATCATGAGTACTAATTATATTAAACATTAAAAAAATCTTTTGAGTAATTTTAAAAATACTTCATATCAGCTCTACTAATAAAAATTTCATCAAACACTACCAAAAAGTTTCTTTATTTTTTCATATAGTATTTTATTTTTTATCCATTGAGTACAGAATATTTTCTTGTATTTCTTCAAAATATGCTATCTTACTATTTTTAAGGTAACAGTTGAATTTTCTGATTGAAAAAAACTGATCTTAATTGATTCTATCTAACTGTCTAGACCGTTTTTTACGCCTTCATGAAAACGGAAATGTTGATCTATAAGTCTATTATATAAGAATAGAAATAAATGGTATTCTAAAAAAAGTACAATGAATATACTGTATTTCAAATTATATTACTGGAAATAAATAATTTGCCAACATTGGCTACTAATACAATATAGAATTTGTGGTTCATTATTGTTGAGCATAACTTCATTTTTTTGCAGACAATATTTTTAAAATGATTTCGATAACGAATTAAAAAAAACTTATTCAAGATAAAAAAATTCTTGCAACCATTATCATTTGAAACAATAAATACTGTATATTATTTTTAAATGTGTTGTTCATTAAAAATGTCGCAACTAAACAAGTTAAGTATTGAAGGATACACTTTTTACGTTTTTCATAGAGAAATTTTTCCGATCACATAATTCAGAAAACATTGTTACAGAATTTTAAAATTAAAAATTTTAAATACAGAATAGATTTCATTAATAATAAAAAAATCATTAATCATTGTTTTTACATTAAAAGATAACTTCAAATAATTGCATGAGAAAACTAACTCCTTTTCAAATATTTTAAAAGGGAAAATACTGGTAACAAGAAAAAACCCATAAAGATAGAAATGAATTGCAGTCCTTAAATGTTTCTACAGTAACATGAAATAAAATAGTAAGCCGAGATTTACAACTTAAAAAAAGCTAATGAACATAGTATTCACATGTTTCTGTCCAGGACACGTGGCTCAATACAGAGCAGTTTGCAGAATACTGAATGAAAACTTCTTTGCAGGAGACAAAAAGAAAGAATACATTGGAACTTTTTTAAAAACATTTTTACTTAATAATTATAACAAACTGACTGACAACTGAAAATGAAGAGAGAAAAAATTTGAACTTTTGCAAAAGTTAAAAGATTATCGCAAGACTCTTCCCCAATTTGAAATTAAAAATAAGAAATATGTGGGAAAAAAAGCAACTCCACGTATTATAAAGAGCAAGTTTTAAATCCAAGTCTTATCTCTACAGAAAAAATAATTATTTCTTATTCTAATGAATTGCAAATCGTGTAAATTCAACAAGACAAAGTTACAAATCGTTCATCGAAAAATTATATTGCATTCTGGAAAAATGAAGATTAACATGGCTGGCTATTCTCTCCCTTTCTATGTAAAATATACATCATATTGTGTTCTCTAAAGATATATCTATGAACTTTTGATCATATTCCTGCAAACTACTAATATGATGTTTAATTTATAGTCTGATACCCTTTTGCTCTGATGGAAGCAGCTCTTAGTAAGTGCAAACTCATTGCCACTAATAGACTTTTAGCTGAGGAAGTGAATATTATTATCCATAGAAATTTAAAATATATATCTTCTGTCATAAAAATCAGGAGGTAAATCCATAAATTAACTTCACTAGTGGGCTCTACGCATTCTTCTGATAATAGCTAGGAGCTAGATTTAAGTCGGAGAGAGAGAGAGAGAGAGAGAGAGACTAGGTGAAAAAGGAGGAACCGGAGCATGGAAAAAATGATAATTTGACAATGCCGAGATTGGAGTTCTTGTCTAGAAGATATCGTCTACAAATGTTAACTGTACCAAGCATAAGTGGAAAATATCATTTGAGCAACATCACATTAGCTTCTAAATTCTCACTTGTAAAAATCATTATAGTCATCTTTGTTAATTAAGAAATAAAGTGCTTAAATTAATCTATGTGGACTGATGAATTAAAACTTATCACACCCATACTCATAATACAAAAAAAAAAGATTAAAATGAAATCTGCTATGATTATTTCAACATATATATTGTCAGAACATCATTTATTGAACGGCCAAGCACCACGTTCTCGAGCGAGTTAAATTGTATTTTTACTCATTTTCATTGTTTCATTGAATGAGTCACTTTGGTATTGCAAACGATCCAAAAAAAACTTTGTCTCGCCTTTATTGTTTAAAAAATATCCCATTTCGTATTTATTTCATTTTATATAATCACGTGCTCAAAACGACTTTTTTATAGGTTTTATTTGATGTAGTCATTAACTTTTTTTTAAAAAAAATCAGAGCTTTTGTAAATGCAATGGCAACGCGTTATTAAAATCTGACTTTTGAGATTCTGGTGCAGATAATAAACTTTCAATTTTTCGCCTATTGAGTTTTGTTGACGCCAAAAACCTCATCCGAAAAACAATATCATATTCTGACATGATAAAAAAATGGACATCCGATATATTATCTAAAAATAGTATTATTTAAAAATTATCAATAACGTTATTTAAAAATATTTTTAATTATATTTTAATCATTAAATAACGTTCCGTATTTACAATTTTATAATGTGAATTAGCATATTGTTCATATGATTTTATTATTTTCAATTTTTGTTTTATTCTTTATTCTTTTATTTGTATTTTTTATTCTGAGTTTTATATTTATTTGTATTAGTATTATTTGAAAAGTATTATATTTATTTGTATACAATTTTTTTATATCTAATGTGTGTTAGTATTCTTAGTATATTACTGTAAATAGATAGCGACTTGAGCTTTTTATTGTAAACGCTTCAACCTGAGTTTTGAAGTGTAACTGGTGAAAGTAAGCACCGCTCGCTCTTTGTTAGCAACCAGAAGGAATTAATGTTGAAAGCACATTAGTGGCGAAAGCAAGCACCACTGTCTCGTTGTTAGCGGCAAAAAGGTATTATTCGCGTGCTCTCTGTTACCTATATTTAAATTTTTTAAATCAATATTTCTTTTTACCTTGTACATATTATGTGTGTTCATCGTCCATGTTTTATATATATATATATATATGTGTGTGAAAATAAATAAGAAAAATTCAAAAAAAAAATCACCTTCTCTTGGATTGTAAGTACACCACCTGCTACACATATTCACACGCATTTGAGCTTCATTCCATCTTTAAGCTTCGTATTATAAAAATTTGTTTCATAAAAATTTGCAAAGCATATTTTAGAATAAATACATTTACTCGGTAATTTTCTAGGTACTTTTTTTACTCTGTAATAAAAAAAACATTTCACTAATATGAAAAAATGCCTTTTATTAATATGAACCTACTATTGTGAACGAAATTAAAATTCGGATGACTAATATTTCAACTAATTTCAAGAGAAAAAAGAAAGCGAGTTGAATGTTCCACCGAACGAAAGAAAAGTAATATCTTCCCTTAGCTTTTGAAATGAATGATTATTCTTGAACTGGAACTTTTCCCTCATTATTCAAGCGATTGAAAGTGAAAAATTGCTGCTCACACTTTCAATAAATTTTAAGAAAAAGAATGCACGTTATCATTATTCAGGACAATATTCTTATACCTTCAGAAAAGAATTTTATTTGGAATTTTCAAAGAGCTTTTAAATAACTATCTATAATTCGTTAGTATTTAAAATTGGTTTCCTTTCTGCATAATCTATGTTTGATATTTCGTTTTGAATTTTGCTTAAAAATCTCATTGCAATCTCACTTTCAAGTTTATGCAATTTTACTTTCTCGAATTTGCAGTATAGCAAAAGTTTTCTAATGGTCAAAAAATGAACTCTAGATTTTTTATGAATATAAATTTTAACCATAATGAGTTAGAAAAACAGTTTTTTATCTTTATGATTGCTTGTCATATCTTATGATTGCTTGTCTTGGTGATAACTAAAAAAAACTTTAAACCGGGCGAATAAAATTTGATATAGGGACTTAAAACCACATTTGTATATTTCTTTCAAATTATGAGTGAAATAAATTCAGAGGAGAGTTGTCTGTCTAGTTGTTTGAATACAAGGTAATATGATAACTACAAAACACTAAGAGAGAGATGAAAAAAATTAGTGCATTGATTTAGCAAATAAAATGAGGATTCTTTTGAAAAGATCTAAAATACTGAAGATTTTATCTAAAACGAGTATGAAAGGTAATATAATAACTAGAAAACCCTAAAAGGTAGATAAAAGAAATTTAGCACACTTATATAGAATCTAAAACGAGGATTAATTTTTTTAAAAAAAATCTAAAATTCTAAAGATTTTATCTAAACGAGGCTATACGGTGAGATGATAACTATAAAATACTAAAAGCTAGATAAAAGTGATTTAGTACATTGATTTAGTATCTAAAACAAGAATTCTTTTTGGATTTTGGAACATATCTGCCAAACGTTAGACCATCTGTTTCTATGCACGTTTATATTAATATAAATGTAATAATTTTGGCCAGCGAAATTCGTTATATGAGCTTATGATTGCAAATATTTTGTTACACATCCCTATTAAAAGCAGAAATATATTAAGTCTGTGAAAATGTGCATCCTGAAGAAATCTACTATTAACAAAAGGATCGTCAATAAAATCCCACCAGGATATGACCAGACAATTAAAAATGCAATCAATTGAATCCTCTTCCACAGAATTCCAAGACTGACTTAAATCGCATAGAATTCTCAGAATATTTCATAGCTCCAAGGTGACCACTGGGAAAACGAGTAAGAGTCATCTGATCCTGCCTTCCACAATCAGAGAGCCCTCTGGACGACTACTCTCAAAAATGATCCAAATGATTTTATTCAACTCCTACTATTAGCTTACTCTATTCCTGTATATATCTTGTTCACATTTTCAATCGTTGATAAATATTTTTTATTCATCCACTCAAGTATTTTTAAACTTGTGGATGACACATGATGTTAATACAATTTTTAAATATTAATTCATTAATTTTTGTTATTTAATTAAAAACTAATTTTCTCACATTTATAGTAGTAGCAGTTGCTAGGTCTGGATAGCGTGGTTGGTAGGACGTTGGATTCGCATCCCTTTTGCTGAGAGTTCGAACCTGGTCACAAAATTCTCCATGTAGGCAGTTATACCACTGGGGGTACTGAGTCGAAGGTGATCGTTAGTCAGACGCTCAGGGGTCTATGCCCTCAGAAGCTACTGCACCCCTCCTTCCGCTGTAAAGTGGAGCATGAGAACAAAAATTGTAATTATTTAATAAAAAGTAACTAAAAAAACATCCTCCTAGTATCCAAAGTAGGAATTGATTTTAAAAAATTGTTTTTTTATATTACTTGTTATGATTTTGAGCTCTCGAAATTTTTTTCACGCCGTTGAGATTTTCAGTAGTCACAGAGGCATCAGTAGCGTTCGCTTTACAAGCATAGTTCCGTGTAAAATTTTTCATTCCAATAGGTTTTTTTAAAAAAAATATTCAAATACATATTCGAACGATATATTCATTAAAAATGAAAGAGGGATTCAAAAAAGCCCCAAATAATCAAAATTTATTTAGCAGTAATAAATCTAGAAATTACGATAACAGTTACAGAATTTAGCAAGAAAGCAGCAAACATTATTTACAATTTTTCAGAAAACTAGATATTAAATATAAGCTTCAACCAAATTGGTTGCATAAAGGTTTACCCTTTCACCATTTTTAGCTGAAAGCTTCTTATTATAATGTCAGAACATGATGTTGTTTTTGGGATGAGATTTTTGGCGTCAACAAAATTCCGTTGGTGAAAAATAAAAACTTTATTATCTGCATGAGCATCTAAAAAATCAGCTTTTAATAAAGCGTTGCCATCCCATTTACAAATCTCTGATTAAAAAACATGTTTTTGACTACAATGAAATCTAGGAAAATGTCGTTTTGAGCACGTGATTATATGTAATGAGATAAATAGGAAATAGGATATTTTTTAAAACGATCAATGCGAGACAAAGTTTTTTGGATCGTTTGCAATACCAAAGTGACTCATTCAATGAAACTATTAAAATGAATAAAAATATTTTCTTAACGCACGAGCACGCGGTGCTTGGCCGTTCAAGAAATGATGTTCTGACATGATGCATTGAAATATGCATTGCAGATTTCATTTTAATCTTTTATTCATAGTCATGTCGAACGTGACATAAGACAAAAAGTTTTATTTTACTCACATTTCTATATTTAGCATGTTCTTGTTTTGTTTATACATAAACTTAAGTTCTACTTCTAAGAACATCGGAAAAACTTTATAAGGTATCGTCCAAGAAAAACAAATAATGAATGCAATTTTCCCTTCCTCCCCCGAGATACTATTTTACTGACCCCTTTCTTCTAGCTTCTCAGCATCCACATTGCTTATTTCGCGCTCGAATGAGATCAACAGATGTGAAATCAATAGAAACAATTATTACGAAAAAAAGTAGCGAATCATAGCGTATGATTGTGTAAAAGAACAAAAAAGATGTGTCTTTTGCTTTTATCTAACAATTATAGGAATGAACATTCGAGCAAAAGTGCCTTATTCTAAGGAGAAGTAGGGAAATGGAGTTAATATTACCGTTGAGTCTTTCTCTGCTGCAGTAAATAATGGACATAAAAGAAACTAGATTTGTGAGATCAATTTTTTACATCACTCATCTTGCGAAAGCTAAAATTACAATTAAAAATGTTATGTATAAAAAAAATTGTATTTAAGTATACAATGGATATTATCGAATTATTAGAAGACATTTTGTGGCATTGAATTATCTTATCTATAGGGAGACTATTTGGTATTAATTCCAAAATTATTTTGGAAAGTAGTATTATATACTAGCAGTGATAAGATGATTGTATAAATAGTTCTAAATTTCCATTTGGAACAGATAACTGGTGGTCAATCATTCACAGAAAATCGATCGCTTTAAATTCAAATTCCACAAAAAAATTAAATAATTTAATTCAAGAACTTTATTAAAAATGTCTGCTACTTGATTTTTTAAAATTTTTATTACCAGTAAAATGTATGAATTTTTATTTTATGAAAAAAAATATTGAATAACCTTATTTTACTTAGTAAAATTATTTAAGAGCTTTTAATTATTTTTTTTTCATGAAATTAAAAAAAAAGCTAAATGTGCCAGATGGTTACATTATGAACTAAGTAATATCCCAATTGACACGCAAAAAAAAAAATCTAAAATATAAAACCCAACATATTTTTTTTAAATCAATATTAAATAGTATTTTTAATGGACTAACTATTCACACAACAGACAAGTTTTCAATTTAAATTTAACTTTAACATAGATATCGTCACATATAGATCTTCTATTCAAATGTTTATGAAAAAAAAATGAAAAATAGATTTCCAAATACTCATTGTTTTCCCTTGGTAAAGCCATGAAAGGTTAATAAATGGAAATAAAAAATTGTAGTCAAAATGCAGTCGTGATTCCCTGTAGGGTTACCATAAGATAAAATGTAACTGTTTTGGGTATAAGCTGTTGAATTTATTTATCTTTTCTTATATATTCCATAAAATTTTCGCATCGAATAAATACTCATATAATAAAGAAATCATAATGATTTAAAAATTTATAGATATTTTCCATCAGTGAGCGTACATCATATGAGCAGATAAATTGTTGAAATAAAGGAAGCAACTTTCGCCTTTACATAAAATATATTTTTATGTCTATGAAAACAATATGTCTTCAAACTACACTCAATAACAAAAAAGACACACTAAGAAGGAGTTGTCCGATTGAGACGAAAATTGGTTCATTAAGGTGTCTACCCGCCTCTAGTCTGGATACAAGCTGCCACACGGAGTGGCATAGGTTTATAAAGCTCCCAGATGGTTTTCTGAGGTATTTCCTGCCAAATTCGCTCCAATTATCGAACGAGGTCATCAACATTTCGTGGCAGATGCAATCGTCTTCCCATCATATCCCATGCATGCTCGCTGGGAGAAATCTAGCGATTTGGTAGGCCAAAGAAGTGTTTGACAAGCTTGCAGGCAGTTCATAGTAACACGTGCCGTATGTAGGTGGCCTTATCCTGCTGAAAAACCATCCGAGGATACTGAAAAATTAACGGTAGCAAAACAGGTCTTAGGATGTCTTCAACTGTACCTCTAATGACGATCAAAGTGATCCGGCTATCAGATGAAATGGTACCCAGACCATAATGCCTTGTTGAGGGTCGATGTGGCGTGCAATAATGAAAGCAGTATCTCCCCTCTACCCTGTGTGTCTCCAAACACGTCTTCAATTGTCGTCAGGGCACAGTTGGAAGCGGGATTCGTCGCTAAAGACTGTACGTCTCCAATCGGCATCATTCCATCCTGATCGAGCCATGCACCACTGTAATCTGGCTCGGCAGTGTGCAAGCGTGAGTGGCAGGTGGCGTAATGGTCGGCCCGAGCGTAGATCTCGGTTTCTCAACCGTCTGTGAACGTTCATGGTGGATGCTGGTGTTTGGGTTGAACGTCTGATAGTTGATAGAGATGAAGAAGGTGCTGTGACAGCTGACATGAGAATTACTTTGTCCTTACGATCTGTGGTGACTCTAGGTCGACCGCTACTATCCTGACGCTGAAGTCTACCATTTTCCACCTATTCTTGCCAGCATCTTCGAATCTCCGCATCGCTTTAACTCAAATGACGAGCGATTCTCCGATTCGTCCAACCGGCCTCTCTCAATCCAATGATACGACCTCTGTCAAACTCTAACACGCCGCAGCAGATGTATATAATGAGCACGAATCCTGCGAAGAAACATTCTTTAAGTTGTTGAAAGATAATCTGAATCGTAATCAAAACGAAAGTTTTAACCGTTAAAGAACTGCTCTTTATATATATCTGCTGGATGCGCAGTTCCGATGCGCTGGAGATCAAACTATTCATTCATTGGACACTAAAATTTAATCATTTGCATGTCTAGTCAAAGCATTCATGCATACGAAATTTCAAAACAATAGGATGATTTCTTATTGGTTATTTTTTTTTTGTTATAGAATGTATGATGAATAGAAAAAGGGAAAAAACAAACTAAACAGAATAAATTAATGTCCAAAATTTATATACAAACATGATCATTTTAGGGCAAAATCAACGCGAATATTAAGGGATTTGTAACATTAGTGCACCAAATATCTGAAACCCTTTTCGAGAAAAGTTGCCATCAGTGACGTAATGATGACTTCAACAATTTTTTAAAGTTTCTCATTTCTTTAGAAATCATAGATTCCTAACCATTTATTCAATGTATGGCAAATATGAAAATCATTTGGGTTTAAGCCAGAACCTGAAGAAAGGATTTAAACTAATCCTGTCGTAACAGAAGATTTTGGTTGACGATCTTCTAATCATATTGTTGGGATGAAACTGAGTATACTTTAAACCCATGCAGTATGCTGACCGACCAGCATATAGAAATTACGATCTTGAAGCATGATTGTTTTTCCTTTCCTGCTGAATAATTTCTCTAGCTTCCCGTCTAATAAAGAGCCTCATAAGAACGTTAAGGCCCATTTAGAATCATTGATAATAAAACCCTTCACTTTGGTTTATTATCATGCCAGAACATGATGTTGTTTTTGTGTTAATGTTCTTGGCGCCAACAAAAATCAGTAAGTTGAAAAATAAAAATTTTATTATCTGCACGAGCATCACAAAAAATCAGTTTTTAATAACGCGTTGCCATTGCATTTACAAAATCTCTGATTAAAAAAAGTAAGTTAATGACTACAGCCAATAAAACCTAGAAAAATGTCATTTTGAGCACGTGATTATATAAAAGGAAATAAGTAGGAAATGTTCATTGTTCAAAAAAATATCACAGATAAAAGCTTTTTGGATTCAATGAAGCAATTGAAATGAATAAAAATATAATTTAACCTGCACGAGCACGTGGTGCTTGGCCGTTCAAGAAATGATGTTCTGACATGATACATTTAAAATAAAATCTGCTACGGATATTTCATTTTAATCTCTTTTTTTACATTAACATCCTGTTTGAAAGCACACTAACGCTAAGCATACTGATCCCATTATTTTAAGTACAGGTCAGTCCTATGAATAGGAGATTTAAAACTTTTTCCATCTGTATGATAAATGCCTTAATCTTCTCGAATATTTGTCAAAATGCAACCATGCAAGTACAGAATTTCAGGTAATAAATTCATCCTGTTCTGTATTTTTATATTTTGTTATGATCATCTGGAGATTGAAAAAAAAACTATTTAAGTACTTAAATACAGGATGTGTAAATCAAACACGTTGATATATTTATTGCTGTGATAAAAACATTTCAACTGATTTCAAATTTTCTCAAAAAATTCCGATTGACAAAATAAGAATTTTTTAATTTTTTTCTCGAAATTTTGTTCTACCGAATTTCGTCGGGAATGCCACCTTGCAAAGATTTGTACATGTTTTCGAAACAATACCGATAAGTTTTTAAAAGCATTTCTTCCTACAACAATTCGATAATAATGGAAATGCCGGCACACTCTAAGATGTAGAACAGCTATTTCAAAGGAATCTATTTGTTTATGCCTTGCCGGAATCGACAGATTTCCCTGAAATCCCAGCAGATTTGCGCCAGCACGGCCCGAGGCCGAAAAACAAAACTTTTCTTCCTCTTTGCTCACACGGTTTCTCTTTTCTCCTTCTTTTACTGCTGTGGGTCTTTCAACATTTTTTGGATTTCGATTAGGAAATAAAACGTGAATGAAATATTTCATCCTCATAAATTCTTCCAAACAGAAATAAATACAATGTAAGGATAAAAAAGTTAAAATGTATTTGGAAAACGAGAAAAAAATATGCAGACAATCAAATTTTTTTAAAGATTATATCAAACTTTTAACATTAATTATGATTTTAAAAATAATGGTAATCAATCTGACTTAAAAAATTATTTTGTTTCTGTAGAGCTATTGATAATATTATCAGAGAAATTGGTATTTTTTTTATTTGAAGAAGATAAAGTAGTATCGTTTTAAGAGATGATATCGATCTGAGGTTTATTTATAAGAAGTGTTTGCATTTTCATAAATTATTTTATGCTAAGTTTCAATAAAAAGAAATTAGGAATTTCCTTAAGAGAAATCATAATCATATTAAGAATAATTAATATCCATTTTGAAAGGATAATTTAGTTATATTAGCGTTCCGTTATAAAGCATTGTTAGGGCTACTTATGAGACTGACCACGTAATTGTGAGCCCCAGTCAGAAGACGAGGATGACTACTGAGCTTGTATTACCATCTCAAGACAAGACCATACGAATGGTAGGACGTTCAGCCTGGTTGGATTTAACGTGCTCCAGATCCGTTTACACGACGGCTCTTCAGTGGAATTGGGTCACGGACTTGAGACCCTCCAGTTTTAAATCCGAGACCTAACCCTTGGAGATTTTTTCTCATTTGAAAAGAAATTTTGTAATAATATAGTACATCTATATGATTTTTTAAAGAATGTTTAAATCATTTATAACATCGCTTATAGTATATTATGATAAAGTTGAAAAAACTAGAATTTTTATTTTGAATATCAAATATCATCTTAATATCTGTTCGTATCAAATGACAGTTTCGCTAGAGATTTCCGGAGCATTTGTTTATTCTTCATTTGGATATGTAAAGGGATTTCAATTTTCAACCAACCGACAGAAAATTTCTTAAAATCTTTGTTTAGATGCGATGTTTATGAACAAAGTGAACTGATACTGCATGTTACACGATAATAATATGATACAATCAAAATCTGTAATCTTAAAACTAATCACTCGAAAATGCAAAAAAAATGGGATGCAATAGAAAATGAAATGATTCCCAATCACGAAAATTGTAGGATAAGTAGCTAAGTAACTGGTCTAGGGAATAAACACTAAACAGTTTTTTTGTTGCTAAGTTAGTTTTTTTGCTGCTTTATTTATAAAGCATTTTATAAATCAAAACCTTATTTATTATGTTGATATAGATTTTAACATGAACTGTTGGTATAGTAAATGCTAGGCGTTATTTAATTTGACTGCTATATTCAGAAAGATGAAATTAGAACCAAGATATTGAAAAAATGACCGAGAACAAGGAGATACAAACCTCTTTATGGAGTGAAAAATCACGAAAATAATTTTAAAAAGCGTATTGTCAAGCGAAATAAAAAGAAATAAATCTAAACAAAAAAACCCCCTATTCATAGGACGTAAAACAGAATTGAAGTACAGGCAAATTACTACAGCTCAACTTCAGAAAGGTAAACTTAGCTCATCGGTCAATACAACTGACAGCGACGGAATAACATTCTAAAAACAGTATTTCCAGCAAACATCTCTAATGTAATAAAAAGTACTGCTCACTTAAGCTTAGCAAAGCTTTTAAATAAAACTTTTGAAATTGAATTTTCTTTTGCAATTTAATTTTGTTCCTTTATTACAGATTGCTTCAACTTTAATCAAGTAAATGAAAATGTTAAGGCTAGATAAAAAGAAAAATGTGTTAAAATTTTTATAGAATAGTTTGCTGAGAAATTAAATTATTGACTTTCTAAAAAAAGTTAATAATCTTATCCTTCTATATATTATCTTCTTTTTGTTTATCAGCATCTTCCCTTGTGAAATCACTGCAAAACATTAAATAGCGCAATTCTAATCACGTACAATACAGAAAATCCACCATAAATTTCAGACATAAAAACACATCATTTTGTCTGTCTCCACCAAAATTATTACAATGCCTTGGCACGGACTAATCATTCGAAAATATTTATTTGAACAATATATCAGGTTAAATGCACCCTAAAGGAAGATTTTTACTTAGAATTTTTTTTAGAAATAGTAGAATTCTAAATGATTTTTATTTTTTAAAAATAACCTAAAACAAATTACACTTAAGTGCATTTGTTCCATAATTCAATATGAGTAGTATTTTTACAATGATTAGAAAATTATTGTTTATTTTCAGTTAAAATTCAACCCAAATCTTTCAATTTTTAACTTTTGTTTCCCAATGGAATATCTTTTGAATAGCAATATCTTCCAAGAGATGTTATGTGAGCAATATTTAAGGTTATATTTTAGGTTTATATTTCATCAAATATTAATAATAACCTTCATATAAATCTCAGAACAAGCACAGTGAAAAATTTATTGCTAAATTTACCATGAATTCTCTCAAATGTATTTTTAAAAAAATCATACCTATTATTAAATTTTTTAGACGAATTCGAATTTATCAAGAAATAAATTTAATTTTGAAACGTAAATACTGAAAAAATTGCGCCTCTCTCGAAAATTACTTGTCCATTTTACACACAATAATGGTACTATTAGCATATTGGTGGACGTATGATTCACACCTACCATCTTATTAGAAGACTTCTTTTTTTACTGTAAATAGCAATAATTAATCATATAATTCAATAGATTTGTAAGATCTACCAATTATGGCAACCCTTCTGACCCCACATAGCAACCCTTCTTGTGGGAAGAAGGTTGAGCTAGGAGAGAGATCAACCAGAGAGTCGATGAGAGATGGACTGGAGAACGAAGGAGGAATGTTGAGAGGCGAATCCGAGGGGGGGGGCACAAGTAATTCTGGGACTGACAAACCAAGAGATGAGAGGTCAGTCGGAGTGAGAGTCGGGAACGAAGGGAGCGAGAGAGTAGAAATCAGTCTGAGATGAAGACTGACAAAACCGAAAGATGATGGGCTAATTTGGTGTATGTTTCAAATTTTTTTTCTGAGTGTGTTGTTTCCCGTTTCTACATGTAAATAAAAATTTGGGACTGAAACTGGATGTGATCATTGTCTCTACAGCTCACACAAAAGAAACCTCCGGTCTTACAAGATTGTAAAAATCCCATTAGCAAACTTAATAAGTTCGCTGGTAAATCATACCAGCGAACTTATTTATTTAGTCAGTTAACAAACTTATTAATTTAATTTTATATTTGCAACCAACTTTGATGAACTACATTGAATCATTGCAAAAAAAATTAATATTTAAATTTATACTTAAAGAATTAATATTGAATATTCTAATTGTTTACTAGTAAAATTCTGGAATTAGTTGTCGGATAAAATTCATAAAAACGGTTCATTTAAATGAAGTTAGAGGTTATAAAAAAGTATTTATATAAATATCTTTTTAAAATGGGAAAATTATTGGACTGGTTAACATTACGATGCAAAAGCGAATGGAATGCCAATAGCTTTCATACGAAATAGAAATTGACTAAATAGGTAAAAAGGCTATGTGTGAGTGAAAACTGCTGTGATTTTTTTTTCTCATCCCTTGTAGATAATGTACAGGGTAATAATACTTCTGATTTTATTTGTAAACTGTTTGTGATTAAAAATAGGACATATTATTTACTTCATAAGATCCATTTACACCATACAAATTAAAAACTGACGAAATTCGACCAGTAGTTCAATTTCTTAATTATTTTAAATACATAGATAATGAATGTCATTCTGAGGTCAAATAGCGTTCAAAAAATTTGTTAAAACTAAGCATCGATCCTAACTTATATTTTGTTTTTATTGCATTTGAACATATAAAAATATTTTAATAAATACTAAAAGAATTCAAAATATAAGCCAGATAATAATAATAATAAAAAAATGAAACAAAGATTTAACAAACAAAGAAATTTAACCGTATAAAAACAGATATCAAATTCAATGATTTGTAATAAAAAATATATTCAAAATCATAATGCTTACTTTTTATCTTCAGGTGGAGAGAATCATGAGGGTTGACTGTTAGTTGACAAGAGCGTCCGACAAAAGCGGATTAAAGGCGTCTTTGAAAAAGGTGGAAAACTAAACCTGACAAGAGGACGGATGGATATTTCTCTTTCTAGAAAAGGAACAGAAGAAGAAATTACACATTTATATACAGATTTGATGGAAAACTAGAGATACTTTGGTGTAATAAAAATTATTTAAATGGTCGTTCCTTATCCTCAGTTTCATAACATATTATTATTATACGCATTAATATAAAATACAAAATTGCTGTAAAATTATTCTCGAATGTTTCTCTCACAATTCTTAACATTTAAGTTTACATCACCCTTCCACTTAAAAGAAATTGTATATATTGGGCATACTCATAAACCTCAGAAGTGCTTAGACTTTTATATTCAGGTTCCCAATTTTCATACTTGTACATTTTCGTATTATAATAAAGCTAACTAAGTATGCATTTTGGAGGCTTTTCTTCGTTCACTTTAAACCAAAATTAGAGATATAATTACAATTTTATTAAAAAGTTCGTATACCAATTTTTATTTTTCTAAGTCATTCCTTTTTTTATTTATTGTGTCAACATGTGAACGAAAATACTGATCGCTAGATAGTTAACCATTTTACAGATTAGGTTAAAAACTTAATAAGAATCTAAATTTGAAAAATTCAAAACTCAGCAAACAAATTACTATACTTTTTTCATATTGAACATTTGTAACCCTCCCCGTGCACCAGTAAGTATCACGCGGAGTATACAACACATTACAATATACAACAAAGTAAGTATATACAATAATTACATACAGAAAACATAGACAGTACAAACGGAGAACAACCATGCCCGAACCGGGACTCGAACTTAGGGCATCTTGATCACGAGGAAGACACGCTACCCTTGTCAAGTCATCGGCAACTATTATACTTGAACATAAAAAATTAATTCATCTACCTGTAAATATATTTCGTTCCATAAATTTGTAGTGGTGCATATCAAACCTCATTTGCCTTAACGCTAGAAATACTGTATTAAGATACAACGATTCATAAACGTCCAAAAATATTTTATAGTTTATCCTAGGAAATCTAAAATGAGTCAAAATCTATAGATGGTTTTTGTGACTATTTTAATATTTCCTCTTTGTACCTATTTCAAAAGAGAAAACATAAGTAATTATGTGATTTATTTTGAAATCCAAAATTAACAGTTTTGTGCAGCCTATGGGTTTTTTAACCGTAGTTAAATGATGAGAGCAATATCTGCACCAACAAAATATCCATACCATTTCTGAGTCAAAGCATTTGCATATGCAGCATTGCATTTATATAGATGCATTTAACGTCCAAAAAGTATATGAATACTGAATATTTGTTCTAGACCTATAATGAGCTTATAACAACAGGATTCATAGCCAGAATTCAGCCAAGTGATCAAAACCATGCTTTGACTTCAAAGGGAAAGAAAACAAAAATATGAATTTAATTTTATGCTGAATTATCGAAATATTCTTATTTTCTTTTTAAAAACAACAACAATAATTAGAGTTGCCCATCCCATACTTTTTTGGATATTTTCCGATCTATCGGCAACCTATCTTCATTATAAAATGGTGGATCTTGGGAAAAGCCTTAAACATCTATAGTGTTCAGTTTTTTTCTTCTGAAGCTCTCATGCGTATCAGCGTATGAAAGTCTTATATTTAGTAGAACAGTAAAAAAAAGCCAAAGGCGTAACTTTTACGACTGATTAAAATATTGGACTCAACACTAAAACCTTAGTAAACAATCACACACCAAAATTTATTTATGGCATTGAGTTTAAATATAGGCGAATGAACAGATAAACAGTTGACGTATTAAGACCGAAACTTGGTGTGGAATTATCTCTAAATGATAAATCTGTGCACCACATTTTATCAAACTAGATATTGATAAGGATTCCACGCATACTACTACCGAGTCCATAAAATAGCCAGGTTCGCTTGTAGTGACTGTATGGTTCGAAAACACAGTCAGTAGGTCTCAGTAAAAAACAACAACAACGATTATTTGACACGAAGACACTCACAAAAAAATGTATAGCAGAGACGAACACATAAAAGCACTCTACAACAGACATAAACCCAAAAGTTGAAATCAACTACAGCACACAAAGCGACCAGACAGAATTCAGCAGGAGAAGGGGTCCTCTAATCTTCGCTCTATGGTTTCTACAAACGGCTGAAGTTCCCGCGTGTCATCTCGCTTTTCTGTATCCAACTGACGACTCACTACCACATAACTGGCTGCTTCAAACACAACTTAATGCTACATCTACAACAGACAGAATAGCTCAGTTCAGCATTCGCTTGTGCTCCTCGCGACATTCAACTAATCGTCAAGACGACTTGTTTCACGACTCCAAACGGCGATCCGATTCAGCTTGAAAGCGTCGGCCTTTTTCCTGGAAGGCGGGCCGAGATGGTTCGGAATCCTCTACGCTTGTTTTTCAGTTCATATTGGTTGAATCGCTTAATTTCTCGAAGTTTCCGGTGATATCTATTTTGTTTCCAAATTCGTCGCCAGATCGCCAAATGGTCACCAGCCCCTGAGATCATTGACACGGCACCCGATCAGTTTCCACAGGACTTATACAGTTATCTTTCCAGTGATTAAACTAATCATGCTGTGACGCAACTTTACAGGCTTGTAATATTATGTACTCGGACAGTTGTACAGACAGACTTTCTTTTAGAGGAATAAGATCAAAATTTGAAAGAACTCTGCGTATATGGAGTAAAGATTGTATATCAAATTTCTTCTGTTAAGTTCAAAACAATTTTGATTTGACGCCATCATAGACAAATAGGTGTGTACACACATATAATTCTTAAAATATAATAATTATTATATGTTCACACATATTTTTAATCACTTTTGTAGATGTATAGCAAATTAAATTCGTTAAAATATTCAAAATTTTTAAATGTAATATAATAATTTTTATAGATTCATATAATGATTTTTTACCGATTACTTTGCATAATTTGTATATCCGAAAGTAATAATATTCCAAAGATCAAAACGGTAATAGTTTAGAGAGAAATAAAATTTATCGAATTTTATACTTCTTTTATTGAAATATATATTTTCTCTCGAAAAAAGCACAGTTATTATTTCTTGATTAAAAGCAATGTTTACTACATATTAGCATTTGAGTTTCACATGCTTTGCTCTAAATAATTACCATGAGTTATCGATTAACAAGTTAATTAAAAAAGGTATAATTTAAATTATAAATGGCTGTTCAATGAATTGTTACTCATACAACGTTCTAGAAATTTCTAACAAAATTATGTATTTTGAAATAAATAAATTTACTGAATATATTTCAATAGTTTTATAACAGTTAAATGCATGATATAACTTTCAGACCATTTATCACAATTTATGGAGTTGATTGTTATTTATGAGAGTCCTGGATTTATTAAACTTTTTATATATCAGTAGGAATAAAATATTTCAAGATCATTTCATAAATAGTTTTAAAAAACAGTATTCACTAAACAAAAAAAAAGGGATATAAAAATGTTTATATAAAATTGAATAAAACTTTCCTAGAAGAGGTGAAGTTAAAGCAAAAATGTATTTCATGCAAAAAAACATTTAGAATGATTCCCGATTTTATTCATATGAGCGATTTTAAACGTGTTTATTTTCACGCCCGAAGAACTTTCCTCCGTGATATCAATACTTTCCTACTTCAAAAACAAGCAATACCTTTCATTTAAAGATTATCCTCCTTCAAAATAACTATTCCTTAAATCCTTTTTCTACTAACTGTCTCAACAGTCGATTCCAATTCGACCATAAAAATTCAAACTGACAAAAAGTAAATCTCCAAAAATATATAAATCATCTCGACACAGCATACAGATTGAGCTATGTATGACGAATTCGCGTTTCATTTTTCAATAGAACCGAACCGGGGGGAAAAACTCCAAAGAAAATGGCTAAAAACTAACGTATAATAATAGTGAAAAATGTTCTTTTGAAGTACTGGGGGTGTGTTCGAACGGCTTATCCTTGCAGAATAACTATCTCAAAATCGTCTGTCGTTAGATCTACTGTAAAAACAGCAACTATAAATAAAAAGTATAGATGGGTATAAAGATATTTATTTATTATTTTTTCCTTCTATTTTTTATACGTTCGTTGAAGTCGTTTGTAAGTGAGGGATTACTCGAATCCTATAAAGAAGTTTTTCCGTATTTCGCGTTATTCTTAAGAACGCCTGAAGAATTTTCACTGAAATTCACAGCCATTTCGTGTTATTACGGCGACTTTTTCTTGTCGGCTCTCGAGAATAGAATACCAAACAAGAAAAGTAACAAAAAAAAAGTGTCTTCTAAGCATTTACTTTTCGATGTTCGAAAAAAAAATGTAAGAAGAACGATTTGTTAAATTGAAAAGGGATGCGTTTTGGCTCCGGTTATAGATTGAAACGGAATAATTGATGCGCCATTATTTGTATTCCACTTTCTTTTTATCAAGAATAGCAGCTTTCTAGATTTGCTTTGACACATGCCTCTCGATAAAGTTGCTTGAAAAATATCCCGTGCGGAGATACGGAAATTTAATTTATTCTGAAAGAAAAGTGATTGTTTATCGAATATATCTGCTGATCTAAAAGCTAATCTTTGTTTTCTGATTTATTTTCGATCTAAGCGTGTGCATACAAAAGGGAATATGCTTATCTTATTTATAAAAAATAATCTCAATATTTATAGTACATCTTTAACACATAAAAGAATAAACATAATTTGATAAATTTACCATGTATAAAATATTTGATTTAATTTTATTTATTCATTTTTTTTTAAAAAAATGTGGCATTGATGAATGACGCGGCACATTTATTTTTGAAAAAATATATATCTAGGGAAATGGAAATGGAGATAGAAAAATGGTTGTTCAATTTTAGTAACGAACTAAATATACAACGAATATATCTGCAATTCAAAAATATGATTCCTTGTTTTCTGGATCGAATTTCTGCGTACTTTTCCAGAAACAAATGCCACTTTAATTTGTCGGATGCAACAAAAAGGGTCATAAATTTAAGGGATCATAAATGGTAGAAAATGTAAGGATTTTCGTAATAAATGATGCTAAAATGTGAAGCAATTACTTTGAGCTTAACTTAAACCTTATATATATAATCATCCGCTTCTGTTTGTAACACTTTACAATGTTAGAAAAATCCGCGGCCTTTAGATCCGGATTAATATCAGATGGAAAATCCCAGTTGCTGCTGCAATAACGTCTAGCAAATGGAATGAAGTTATTTTTGTTAATGTTTAAATTGATTGATTTATAAAGTTAAATAAGACGAAATAAGAACTAACATATTTATAAAGTAAGAACTAAGCGAATAAAGCTAAATAAGAACAAATAACAAATATCAGTGAACTGAGGTTTTGCGATTTTTATTATTTTATGATGGCTCATTACATTCTTCCTTCACGGACCAAATTGAAGATCACTGTTAATATTTTCCATCACCTATTTTTATTTTGCATTTGATATTGACTTATTTTCAATTAATTAAACACTATTTGTTTCTATCCGCTTTCAGTGGTTATTGGTTTGTGTGATTGTTTTTAATAACTGTATTGATTTACAATTAAATTTAATAATGATTAATTGTTTTTAATTCGTCGAATTCTGAATTTTCAATGCTTACTTTTAATGCTGCCATACATTTATATCTAAAGTTCTGTATCAGTATTTTTATTTATTTATTTTCAAAAAATTTCTAATGTGCATGATTTTTTTATTTTACTAAGCACCGTTATTTACTGATTAATCTTAATGGCTTGCCAATATTCTATTTTGTTGTTATGTTTGGATGTCAACAAGTTTGAGTTCAAGAAATCCATGACATTTTTCCCAAATAGGCAAATGCGTATTACATTTTCCACGACAATTTTCGTTAGTTTATTTATGGCAATCCGATCTAATGTATTTTGAATAGAATAATAGCTTGTCAAGGGTGATTTATTTCATTTTTAAGTTAGATTAATGCCCCATTTTAAGGTTATACATTGGTTATTTATGTACATAAATAACCAATAAAAGTGCTACTTTTTTAGCATGTTAATGCTTTCAACGTTTTGCAGGCAATATCCGTTTTCATAAATACGATAATCACATTTTTGTGGTATAATAATATTCATTCAGTGTTTTTGATAGCTACCAATGTTAAGGATATTTTTTATAATCTCCAAAATATTCAAAATCTTTTAACAGACGATTACATTCGTTGAACAATATATCATTAATCATTAACGACTAGCATTTTCTGAATTTTACATTTAGAGTTGTCAGTGAATGATTTAGATGTTAACGTGCTAAACCCGAATTTAATGTAAATAAACCAATATACTGAGCTTCAAGATGATAGATAGATAACATTTCACAACTAGAATAACTGTTAAATAAAGTGTTACTAATAATAATACATACATTATAATGGCGCTTAATGGATATTGGACATCCCAGAAAATATTCTACATACCAGGAACCATCAGTGCAATAGTAGATATATAGAATTAATTACGTATGTTAAATATATTAAGAATACATTACTTTTATATTTTGTCAATATAGTTTTCCACATCAATGCATTTTTTTTGAATTTTAAAACGAAAGGGACTTTAAGTGTAAGATTTTTTTATTTATTGAAACATTTTAATATGAAAGAAACTGAATTTTAATCTATCTTTTTTAATATCACCTTCCACAGAATCTAAGGTAACTTCCTGAATTTTATTATTTTATTAAATTAAACGTTACAACAACTTTTAATATATGTCTAATTGCGATAATTATCGAAATAAACGCTTTTTATTTTTATGGGGGGATATCCAGTATAAAAACAATATAATATAAAGGAGAACTAATGATTAGTCTTTCTGTATAGCTCTTAATTTTCACATCGAAATTCAAAATATTTGTAATTTATAAAAACATCCAGATTCCACTTGCAATTTCTATTTTCCCTTCTGTTGCAAATATCCAACTAAGTTTTTTTCATCCAATATTAACTAATATTTTATTTATCTTCTAGTACTTATTTTGTTCCAAATTTCTTAATAAAATTGATTTGAAATAATTTCTTTGATTTGAAATTTTTTTTTATAATTTTTAAAAACTTAAATTGAGAATAATTTTTCCTTAGAAAGTATTATGAATCATTATTTTAACAATATTGAAAAATTGTGACGATTTTTGAAATGGAAAGTTATCTAAACACAAAAGTTTTCCAAATTTGTGATATATGTATAAACATCATAAATTTGCGAAATTTACGTTGCATATGTATGTTACCATGAAAATCCCAAAAATTACAATGTCAACATTCTTCTGTAAGTACCATCACTTTCATTTGGTGGATATTGACATTCATCGTAATGACAAATGCATGAATGTCAACATTTATCAAATACTGATCTTTCATTGCAACGTATAGTTTTTGATAATTGTGATTTAGCATCATTTTGAAGTTAAACGAAAATTTTGCATTCTAATTTTTAAAAAATTATTAAAGGGCAAGGACAATATATGAACTTACACCCTCTCTTCAAAATTTTAAGCCACACTTAGATAACTCATTTATTCACATCGTGTTTATAGAGAATTAAGTAAAATGATCAATGGTATTGGTTTAAATTTTCACATTTGTTGGTATTTCAGTTATACTTGAAGACTGACTTATTTTCTTCAAGGGTTTTTATAAGCAACTAAAGTTTATTTATGTAAGGCAGATTATCTTGTTGAAAAAAAGCTTATTCTCTTAAATCACAGACTTATATATAAATTTTATACCCAATAGTTTAAAAGCAGCCTCAAAAATGTGACATTAATGAGAGAATGAAGTTAATAATCTATTTGATAAGTATATTTTTAAACAAATATTCAGCTAATAACTTTGGTGCCAAATTTAAAAAAAATTAAAATTTAAACTGGTAATTAGATTAATATATTTCTCTATTAAGGACATGATACATTGTGATGTTTACGAAAAAAATTGTTTTCCTATTTAGTTTATATATATATAT
>JAOUZG010029773.1:1713879-1730714 GCA_026289955.1 Argiope argentata | reverse complement strand
GTTTATAATAGAAATAATAATAGAATAGAATTCAATTGTTTATAATATATAAAAATGCTTCTATATATAGTATTAGTATAATATAGAAAACAACCCTACACTTCTGGAACTATATAACCCTTATACATACTACTTGTATGGATACGAAAGTATCATCTCAACGACCACACACACACAGACAAACAGACACAGACATAGAGACAGAGAGAGAGATTTGTTTTTTTCCATCTAAAGTATTACTAAAGTAAAAACTACAGAAATATAAAGACAAATGCTAATAGCACAGGGAAGCAGGAAAATGTTTAAGGTATTTAAGCTGAAATTGGAACAATAAATTAAAAAAATTCAATTACCTAATTTATTAAAGAAAAATGAAAAATAGAAATATTAAAACCTTATTGAAAGAAAAAAATGTATATTTTTCATATATTATATTGAGGTTTGATTAAATTTATCATCATAATTGCAGAATGTGGATTTAAATAAATGAATATAAAGCATTCGTTAAAAGCCATAAAAATTTCTGAGTAAATTGAATTTCAACGATTCAAGCATTCAGATATTCTTCCATTTAAAAATAAAGTTATTTTCCCCTTCACATATTTCTAGTCAAATTTTCGAATCAAATACCCATTCTTCATATAGACCCGACAACATTTGTTCGCATAGAAACGAAAATTCTTATTAGCATTTAAACGGCATCTTCCAAATGAAAGACGTTGAATGGTAAATATGAAAAATGACTTTTATCGACTTCCGTTGACAAACGGTCTTTGTGTCTCACAACATCGCTATGGCAAATTATTTAACACCATCAATTCAAACAGAATTGGCTCCTTATTCAATAAAAGTGATTTCCATTTTCACACTTGAACGATACTCTATTACTCGAGATAAATTTATAAGATAATGAAAATAACTCCTTTCAATTCCAAACCAAATAGTTTGATTGTTCCATATAGCGAAATTCTGATTAAATTCTAATCATTAAAATTATCGCCAAACGATTGTTATATTTGCTTGAAAAAATAATAACACAATAGATTAATTTGGTGATATTATTCATACATAGGCTGCTTCAGAATCTATGCTTCATTGCACGAGTTTTGCCAAATAATTTCGAGTAATAGCACAACCGAAATTGCAAAGATAAAGAAACCATTCAAGATAGAATTGAACTATCTTAAAAATGCTTGAATAATTCAAGATTAAGTATTCTTGTTTATTATTATATCTTTTCTAAAGGAAAGGGGGGAGGGTAATATTCATTTTTTCGCTACCGCTTGTCAAAATATAATTAGATTTAGAATCTCGCAAACGATTTCTAGTTTTTAAAAGGCGGAACCAGTAAAGGGATTGTTATCGGTTATCACAGCATGTTGAATTATCCGAGGAATCGATAATTTCTCTCTTTTTTTTAAACGTGAATTTGTTGCGGTATTTCAACGCAATTTTATGTTTTGGAGTCGGTGGAGAGATTAATAATAAATGAGGACGACGTCCTAGCCTTGGCAAAGAAAAGTTTTTTTAATAAATATTTTATAATTAATTGAAAAGGAGAATACGAAAGGTTTGGGAAGCTGGATTTGTTTAAGTTATTAATTATGCATTTGCAAAAACGAAAAAAAAAATATCGAGTAAAATGCTTGGGTGTGGAAGCTTGGAATTTGAATTAAAAGAACGTTATTAATGGACGAATGACTTTAGATACAGCATTCTGGAATGTATCATGACAAGGGGATGTTTTTTTAAGAAAAGAAATAAAAAACAAGAAATGAAATATATAAATAAATTTGTGAAATATTGGCATCGTCATAAAGAAGTTATTTAATTTAGTATTTAAATGTTTTTTTTCAGGAAATTTGTCTACATTTTTTTTGAATTAATGCATTTTTTAAAGAATAAAGAGTTGAAACGCTATTCAGTTTTAAAAATTTGCCTTTTATCACATGTAAATAAAATCATGGAAATTCCATATCGTTTAAAGATATGAATAAAATTTAGTAATTATGAATAATAATACAGTAATTAACAGTAATAGCTCTTAATCTTCAACAATAATCTTAGTATAGAAAATAAAACATACCTTGAAATTTATAAATTTCGAGTTATTCAAATCCTACTATTAATTCAATTTTTCTGAATTTATATACCTTGTTCAAATTTTCAAACGTTAATAAAATATTTTGTATTCACCCAATCGAGTTCAAATACATTGTTTAAAACTTGAAAAGGATGATACTCGATGTTAATACATTTTCAAATATTAATTCATTAATTAAATTAAATTAATTTTTAATAAGTAGAATTTTAGTAGTTTGTAACGAAAATTGAAATCAATAGGCAGCATCTCGATCGGTAAAATGCAAGGATGTCGGTATTTTTCTCGTGAAGTTGAAGATTGCGAGTTCAATTCTTGCAAATTCATTATCAAATTATTTATATTAATCGTAGTTATTTAATCAAAAGTAAATAAAAAGAAAGAATTGATTTTAAATATTTTTATATTAATTTTTTAAAATAGAAAATTTAAATACAAGAGAAATAAACTGTAATTTCATGGGAGAAGAAAGAAATTTCTAATTTTAATTGAAAGATGCTTATATTATGAAAATTATTAATTTTTTCTATAGTATTTACTCCAGTATTAAAAATATATATACAACAATTAAAAACACGGATAGTTCGTGCTTCTGAAATTGAATTTTAAGCGTGATTTTAACACACTAACAAAGACCTGTAATTAAACTCATAACAATAAAAGACAGACAACAGAAGACCATTAATAATTTGCTAATTATTATTATTAAAATATAAAGACCAGGATTTAACAGAATATAAAGTTTGCAGTAAACTGCAATTACAAAAATCAAATTTTGGATTAGCATAAAAATAATTTCATAAAAAATTTTGGATAATGAAATTTTTTTCAAATAATTATATATTAATAATTCTTTAAAATAAAAACATTTTATTCGTATAAAATGGTATAACATAACAATAAAAAACAAATCTGAGATAGAGAGTTATTATTTTACATCAGTTTTTAGTTGAAATATAACAGAATCACTAAAATGAATAGTTAATATTCCTATGTAATAAATAAATAAAATTTAAACATTTAATAATGATTTTAATAATTCAATGCGATTTCAAAATGTAATTTAAAAGTTTGATAATTTTTAGAATCAGTAGTTTCTCTACAAATTTGTAAGTAGACAAATATAATTTCTTAATTGACGTACTTGAGATTGCTCTCAAACAAGCAACTCTAAGCAATAAATATATACAATTTTACTCTTTTTATTTTTAATCCGGTTCAAATGATTTTGAGATGAAAATAGCTAAATTCACACTTGACGTGTTCCAACAAACATAAATAAAACCATTAATTAGAAAATATTTTCATACAAACCTTTAATTTAGCCTAAAAGATGACAAAGAAATATATTTTTCAACGTATTTGAAATAATATTTACAATGCGTGACAGCTTATTATCTTTAGTGCCACAATTTGGTTGAAAATATTAATTGATGCAGTGCAAAATCAGCTGACACCATTTTTTCAAATCCAAATGGATATTTAACGATAAAAATCAAAATCAAATGCAGGGTTTTAATAAAAAAATAAAAATAAATAATAATCTTGTTCTGTATTTTTCCTTTAAAGATCTTGAAGTTGGCAACTGTCCCAAACGGCGTAGCCACGCAAGAGGGGGGGGGGAATGCAGACGAGAAAATAATTCCTATTTAATGGAGTGATTGTACAGTTTGGATTTCGTATTTATTTCTTTTAAATGGAAGGGAAATGAAATCGTTTTCTTTTATTCTCGACAATGGAAACACCTTCTTCTTTGGAAACATTCAAATTTAGAAATGGTTTACAGTAATCTCATTCATTTTCTATGTATAGAGTTAGTAATGAAACAAAGCAGCAGTTATCAAAAGAAGCAATAATAAGAAAAATATGGCTTTATGACAGTATTTCAAATATTCAAATATATTTTCCAGCATTAAAGGGGAACCAGATATCTTATATCACGATAGAGGAAAGTAAGAGTTATTTTACGATAGAGTTTCTTATCTTTTCCATAATTAAATAAATTTATGAATATTAAAATGAATAACGTTGGTAATAGTATTTAATTTTTTTAAATAAATATGTTGAATTCCAAATTCATTTAAATGTTTCTTAGCAAAAACATTTGTTATCAAAAAGGAATTTTTTAAGAACAATTGAAATATAATTTATCATCATCTCAGAAAATGATGTTTTTGGCGTTTACAAAAATCCATTGGCGAAAAATTGGAATTTTAGTACCTGTCCACGCATCTCAAAAAAGAAGTTTTTAATAAAATGTTGCCATCAAATTTTCGGAAGTACTGATTTTTAAAAAAAGTTAAGGACTACAGCAAATAAAAACTAGAAAAATATCATTTTGAGCACTTGATTGTATGAAATGAAATAAATAGGAAATGTGATATTTTTTAAACAATAGATGCGAGATAAAAAAAAATTTGGATTGAAATATACATGACAGATTTCAATTTAATCTTTTTATGTTATTATGGGTAAGACATTTGAGAATTCAATCACCTTACCGAAACAATTAAAAAAATCTTTAGTTCTTTGATAGGTTCTCAAAAATATATTCTCAGAAAAATCCATACACAAATAAGCAAACAACGCTTATTGATGTGAACATATTTACAATTCATAATGAAAATTTGTAATTATAAATTTAAAAAATTTATAATCAAAACCTTTCAATAGAACTTTGTGAGGCTAAGAGAAAATAATTTATTTATTACAGCCATTTATGAATGTAATATTATATATACACTGAAGTGACAAAAGTCATGGGATGACTGTTAATATCGTGCCGGTCATCCTTTTGCCCGGTGAAGTGCAACAACTCGACGTGTCATGGAGTCCACAAGTCGTTGGCAGTCCTCTGCAGGAATATTGGGCCATGCTGTCTGTATAGATGTCCATAATTGGGAAAGTGTGGATGGTGCAGGAGTTTGGGCACGAACGGACCTTTCGATGATGTCCCATAAATGCTCGATGGGATTCATATCGGGCGATCTAGGTGGCCAGATCATGTGCTGGAGTTGTCCGGAATGTTCTTCAAACCAATCGCGGTGACATGGTGCATTGTCATCCATAAAAATCCCATCGTTGTGTGGGTACGTGAAGTCCATGAATGGTTGCAAGTGATCTGCAAGCAGCTCAACATAACCATTTCCAGTCAATGATCGGTTCAGTTGCACCAGAGGACCGAGTCCATGCCATGTAAAAACAGCTCACACCATTATGCAACCACCACCAGCTTGAACAGTGCCTTGCTGACAAGTTTGGGTCCATGGCTTCGTGGGGTCTGCGCCACATTCGAACTCTACCATCAGCTCGTAATAACTGAAATCGTGACTCATCTGACCACGCCACGGTTTTCCACTGGTCTAAGGACCAGTCGATATGCTCATGAGCCCCAGGAGTGTCGCTGCAAGCGATGTCGTGCTGTCAGTAAAGGCATTCGAGTCGGTCTTCTGCTGTCATAGCCCAAGGAAGACACATTTCGCCGCACAGTCCTATCGGACACGTCCCTCGTACGTCCCACATTGATTCCTGCAGTTATTTGACGAAGTGTTGCGTGTCCATTAACATTGACCATTCTACATAGACGCCGGCGGTCTCGGTCGCTAAGTGCAGGTGGTCGCCCACTGCGCTGTCCTTGATGGGATGGGATGCCAGAAATTTCATACCCTCGGCACACTCGTGATACTGTGGATCTCGGAATGTGGAATTCACTAACGATATCCGTAATGGAATGACCCATGCGGCTAGCTCCAACTAACATTCCACGTTCAAAGTCTGTGAATTCTCGTCGTGCCGCCATAAATCACGAAAAACCTGTTTACATGAATAACTTGAACACAAATGAAAGCTCTGGAAAACGAACTGCGCATTTATTTTTCACTGAGATACATCTACCATCTGTATATTTGCATATTGCTATCCCATGACTTTTGTCACTTCAGTATATATATATATATATATATATATATATATATATAAATTTAAATAATTATTTTTTGTTTTTTAATCTTTTGTGTGAGAAATATAGAGAACGATTTTAAGCTACAATTATCATGAGCTTCATACGATGATGAAAACTGTAACGAACAAAAGAGAAAACCAGCGAATATTACATAGTTAATCAGCTTTCAACTATTCTTAAAAGTTTCAGAACTTTAATCCACAAGAAGCTGGTTTGAATTCGATTGCAAAATTTGAAACGGGTATTCAAATTGGCTGGCAAGAAAGTGAGTTAAATCAAACGTACTGAAGTTAATTAAAAACACAAACACTGCAAATTATCATGGACCATTTGTCAATTACGAAAGCTTGGACAGAACTTACAACGTTAGGGTTTGTAGCAGCGTAACATAGTCACTATACAAATGTAATTAATCGTGTCAGGAAGTTGTTATCTGGGTTATGAAGCGTTCAGAGTATATCCATGTAAAAATTTATAAAGAATATATAAATAACTATACAGACAAGACAGCGAATTCATATCTATTGTCAGCCAGACATGAGCCAGGTCTGAAGATTCCAGAACATTGGAATTAAAATCTATTGTAAAGTTACTACTAATCACATAAAGAAAAGACAGTAAGCAATGCGTTTTAATAAAAACATAATAGTAAAAAGATGTTGATCTCAGAAATTATATATAGGCTAAATTCAGCAAGGTACAGAATAATACATTTTCAATTCAATTTTTTTTCGCAAATGTATTTGAAAATATCCTTACAAGAAACACATATGAAAAAGTGCCAAAAGTCAGTAAATTATTTTTCAATATTTTAGGAGATTTTACAGTCAAATATGAAACTTCATATCCTTATAGAAAATCATGCGAAAAGCCTTCTATTCACTAACATTTTTTTAAAGGGTAGCAGGGTAAAAATTAAATTTTTGCAACCTTTTATAATAAGAAATCAAAATATTTTCATATATATATGTACCTTATTTAATGGAGCTTTGTAATTAGAAGTATATGTCTGATTATAACAGGTAAGGAAATAAATGGTTGTTCCACTTTTTAGGGACAGCTTACATATATAGTTTTTATTTTTATTTTCATGACATTTTTAAACTTAATTTATAAAAATTAACTTCGCGTTTACGTATTAATTAATATATATTAATTATTTGTAAGTAATATAATATAACATTTTAAAATGCTTTAAGATAATATTACCAAAAATGAATTCACATTTTAAATATATTTTGAAATTATTGGCAGCTTAAAATCGCCAAATAAAAATTAAAAAGAAAAAGAAGTTGCTTAGTTCAAGATGTTTTGAAATGATATCTCTGTGACCGAAAAACATTAACCGCATCAAAGTACATAAGCTATCCAAATCCTTGATTTCTCTGCAACACAAATAACATTTTAAAGCAATCTAAATACATTATTTTATTTTTTCCCTGTCTATTTAATCTCTTTTTAATTGTATACTGTTTATATATATCACTATATCATTCATAATTCTGAAAATATTTAAAAACTAGCCCAGTAATCGATTACAACTGATTTCTGAATGCTTCTTTCCCGAACAGCCTATAACTTTTTGCCTGTTCCATTCAATAAACTTTTCTTTCCCATTTTCGCCCCATTTTTATAAACTTTTCCGAAACAACATTGGAAGCATTTCAGTTTATCGTGGTCTTACTATCGCACTTCTTTCGAAACTTGTCCAGAAGAGGAGGGAAGAAAGAAAAAAAAAGTTCCAACTCGATACCAGAAAAGTGCGGCAGACAACTATTTTTCTTCTCTCCCTCATACGTGATAACTGAACCCTAACTCGATCTCAAGTGCGAGCATTAATACGACTGAACGGATCCATCGGATATTGTATTACGGCCCACCTCTGATGTAACTCGCGGAAAACGAAAGACCGATACCCACCAACTCTTTTCTTAAGTAAACTAAACCGCATTGTTCGACAAGATATGAAACTTAGTAGATATCTCTCACTATTATTTGATCCGAGGAACAAACATCGGATTAGTCTTGATACACCTCTCTCACCGGCCCTAACTCCAGAATGAAATAAAAGAGAGAAAAAGAACTGTCGGCTATAAAAGCGAAGTGTGACTAACTGAATGTGACGTGCCCCTGGAAGAACTGGCCGAAAAAAAGGAATAAGAGGGAAAAAATGAGCTGAGACAGGGTCGAGAAGTTTTTCTTCTTCGTCCTCTTCCTCTTATTTTGTTTTCGATCTATTTTTATTTTGGGTTCTTCCTGCGGTTCTTTTCTTTTCCTTGACGAGCCGTGACTACAAATAAGAAACGAAGAGATTCCCAGAGCGTAAGTAAGAGGGGGGCTGGATGGATTCTCCTCTCCTTCTGATGTCTCGGAAGAGTTATTGGAGAAGGGTTAGAAGCAAGGTTAGGTTTTTGATTAAATTTAACGGCTTGTAATTATAGCATATGTATTTGGTTATTGGAAAATGAGCCATCGTTTCATAATAATTACAGCTATGAATATGCCTGAAAATAAATATGAAATTTAAAAGCTGAATATTTTTCGAAATTTGAACTAGCATTTGAGCACAGAAAAATGCAATACGTAAAGGGAGAATGAATGAAAAAAGATTCTGCACTTATTATACAAAACTAAACTTAAATGAAACAATTTAATTTTTCTAATGATATATCATTAAAATGTTAAAGTAAATGGATATACCCTATAGTTTTATAAATGCAAAAGTTATATAACAAACAATATTAATGTAAGCATTCTTGGAAATGTTTGCATTCATATTGCTTATATTTCATTCATTTTCTATAAGTAAAATCGCATTATTCTATGGACTTTCTAAACTTCATAGAACAAAATTTAAGTTGTAAATAAAATTACTTACATTAAAGCCAGAACACTTGAAATTCGTATGTGGTGCGATCTGTCCATGAATTTCGATAAATAGGAAAATACTCATAAGCATGTTTTGATTATCTTTTCTATTTTTTTTTTTTTTTTTTTTGAATTTTTCTGTAGGAGAGGAAGACAAGTATTTTTAATTTTTGTCTGATTCCTACTTAGGTCAACAATTTTTTTGTTTTAGCTACTTTTTATTATATAATTATTATATATTATTTTATTATATATTATTTTATTAAATAATTTATAGAAAAATTATTGATTTTCTTAAAAAATTGAACTTGTATTCTTTCACCTTATTATTTCAACATAGTGAAATAATTGCATTTTATAGATTGAACTACCACCCGTTGATTTCAATTTGTATTATATACTGCTAAACTTTATTTAAAGTATTAAAAATTAATTAAATTTAACTAATCAATATCATTTGAAAAAAACTTTATCGACATCAGGTATCATCCACAATAAGCTTAAATAATTGCATTTCAGCTTGAGAAGACAAATAAAAAAGTATTTTATTAACGATTGAAAAAGATATATAAATATATATATAGGGAGAGTGTGAACTAATTTTAGGAATTGAAAAAAGATGGAAACACGTAGCCTCCGAAATTGAAATCAACGTATCGCCTAAACTCTTAAGTTATTCGAGCATGTGTCTTAAATGTCAGACTCTTCTTAATCTTTAATTCAATGACACCCATACCTTGTTGAATAAAGTGATGACCGGAGACCGATCACTCGACCAGCGTCCTTTCGATCTCCATGACGAGGCAATCCCGAAAATAGAAATTAATGGTCGGGATCTCTGTAATAATTATCCTTAATGGTCAATCCGAAAATGGCCGCACGATTAACCAAGAAATATATGCCTGTCAGTCTGAGAAACCACGAATATTTTACAAATTACGAATATTTGAATACTATTACAAACCACGTGAGCTTGAAGCTACCCATGACTTCATATTTTGCATTTTTAGGCAGTATAGGATATGTGTTAAGAACATAGTAATTAGTTATCACGTATAATTTTAATCACAAACTTTTAAATTTTGCCTTTTGTTACACAATGTTGTATATGCCGGATATTTTCAGAAGTAAGATTCTCAATATTTTATGAACCACTATCTCTTTTAATAGGGAAAAATACTTTTTAATTATAAAAAAAGGTATAGTTACTAATTGCATAATTACTCCCCATAATTTTCTTGCAAAAAATCTAATATCAAATATTAAATTAATGTTTATATTCTATTAAGAATCATAAAGTATCAATAAAGGTGATTACCAAATGTAGTAAAAAGAAGGCTTATTAAAATTTTAAAAATAAGCACAAAATTTATAACACAAATATTAATATTAAAAAATGAAAGATTTTGGTGAAGTTTTTTTCATTTAGTCAAACATTTTCTTAGACAGCAAATAAGTTACTGAAACCAACCCAGACTGAAACAAATGGAGGATCAGACTGAATTAAAGGAAAAGCAATTAGATATTTTTGTGTATTGAACGCAAACCAGGGTACAGAACTGGTTCTGATCTTTGTATCTAGAACTTTCGGTATCCAATTCTGAACTTTAATAATTTGTTGTTGTGATTTTTTTCTCTTCTAAATTTGCTGGGTTTGTTTTATCTGCATTTGCGACAGAACTTAAGCCCCCCAAAATACCTTATGCTTTAAACATCTTCGATTTTCTTATGAAATCAGAATAAGGAAGTGTTGCTAATAAATAATCTGTCCTATTTTATAGAGGGGTTCAAAATTACGAGGTTTGTTCCAAAATAGCCCTAGTGTTGCTTTACAACGAGATGTTAATATAACTAAACTAACCCGTTTCACAAAACTTCTGATTAGATGGTAAAAAATAATTATAGAATAACTCATATCCACATTAATACAGTCTCTTGCATTTTTCCCTGTTATGAATAAGAAATACTGAAACATCTTCATTGCGTCTTTATTTTCAGATAATCTCTTCTGTCGACTTCTTTATATAATAAAGATGCTTAAACGTATCCACAGAATTTATATTCAATGGTTGTCTGTCCGGTAACTAGTTGATGACCAGCCGTTATATAAATCAATTCTGTTAGATATGTTATTATTTTCCGAAATAAGTAGTTACGCGTCTATCGCCTAATTGTCTTGACGTCCTCCCTTTTTCTGGACCCTTTAGATCCCCCATTGGGGAGCAGTTCCACTCACTTTGGGAACACAAGACTTTTAATGACATTCATATACTTTTAGAGTTAGTCATGAATATTGAATCTACTTATTTTTATACCGAATACGAGTAAAAATACGAGATTGAAATTCAACGAGTCTCGTTGCAAGCAAACTAAGCAAAAAGGAGATTTAACGTAGCTTCAATTAGATGCAATTTTATAACTGCGGAATAATACAGTTGTATGAATAATAAATTAACAAGCCGCACGCAACTTGCCAGATATAACAACTGGTTGGAGAAGGTATGGATAATATTGCGCATCATTAAAAAATATTAGCGAAATCTGTAACTCTAACTTTTGGTCTGAATGCACAAATTCCAAATATCGTTTTCGACAAATAAAGCAAAAATTGTTTTGTAATGCTCAAACTAAATCCGAATATTCCAAAGTTTACTTTATAAATATGCTGTCCAAGTGTCAAAAGTAACAACAAACAACAACAGAACATAAGTTCTTGATCGGCCAAGTACCACGTGCTCGTTCAAGTCAATTATTTATTCATTTTAATTGTTTCATTGAATGAGTCCCTTAACGATAAAAAACGATCCCAAAAGCTTTGTCCCGCATTGATTGTTTGAAAAAATATCACATTTATATTTATTTCATTTCACATAATCACGTGTTAAAAATGACATTTATCTAGGTTTTAATTGTAGTCAGTCATTAACTTATTTTTTTATTCAGAGCTTTTTTTAATGCAATGGCCACACGTGACTAAAAGCTAACTTTTTGAGATGCTCGTGGAGATAAAAAACATTATTTTATCGCCTACGGAATTTTGTTTATGCCACAAACCTTATCCGAAAAACAACATGTTCTGACATGATAATAAAATCAAGGTACTAAAGAACGGTTTGAGCAAAAGAAGATGCTCTGCTTCATTTTATTACGTCATTGTTCACCAAACTAATTAAAGAAAATTAAAAAAGATCAGTCTCACTAATTTTCTGTTAGAGCCTTTGAATAAATTCATTCTTATAAGTCATATAAATTTATAGATTTATGGACTAAATCCACTCCAATCTGAAAACATTTAAATCTAATAAAAGGTATTGCATAAGCCTTCTGTTACAGAAATTATTTTCAAATGGTCTACAATTCTTTAGCAGAACGATCATTAAAGATTTTGAGCTACTACGGAAACATCATTGCAACAAAAATCCCGTGCGATCGAGGCTCCTGCGGTGATCAATAGAAAAATAATTATCGGTCGTTTACTTACCTAGAAGAACAAGAAGAAAAGTAAAATAAAATAAAATAAAACAAAATACATCACCTACAAAAGGCCCGCGGAACACAATGATGCCACTCCGATATTTTCGTTCCGAACAAAGCATGAAATTGAGTTTGTAAAGTAACAAATTCAATTAGGTTTCACGTTACCGTGAAAGAGTAAGTGTACGCTGTTCCATTTCATTGTTCTTTCCTTGATTTCAATGTATTGATTTCTAATTCAAATGCAGCAAAAACAGAAAATGAACTTGCACTATGTTTTTAGTTTCTATGACAGCCTTTTGGGTTGTAATTATTTTGTTAGTATTAGATAATTTTATGTCAAAAGTCGAATTCACATGAATAATAAATAAACGTAATTATGTCTAGATATATACTGAGATATTAGAAAGATTGGGTTTAGCAGAATGAAGCTGCTATTTTGCAGCTTTGTGGAATGTCAATCACATTAATTTATTTACTTACATTTATATTATTAAATGTCAATTCAATTTCGTTATTTAAGTGGCAATTATTAATAACTTAATTGATTCACGAATATTGCATTTCAGTTAATGAAAATTGCTTCATGACATTCTCAGTTTCTTTTACACAAAATATATAAGAAGCCTTGTAATAGTCAGAAATTTGAATTCAACATTTTGACCAATATGGTAAAACCCGCCAATTTTGGCAACTCTTTTCACTTTATAAGACAAAATTTTTTGTCGAACGTGGTTGAGAGGCGAGTTGAATAGGAGAGATAATAAGAGGCGAATCGAGGGGGAGGGGAAACAATTCCTTCTTGGACTGACGAAGCCAACATGAGTAGTCAGTCTGAGTCTTAGACTGACAAAATCGAATGATGGGATAGTTTTGTGTGTGTATTTTGTATTTTTGTTTTATGTGTGTGTGTTGTCTCTTATCTACATGTAAATAAAAATTTGGGACTAAAACTGGATGTTATCACTGTCTCTACCCCTCACATTAAAGAAATCCCTCGCAAAAAGAGGTATTCTTACAGATATCTACGGTCCGATCTCTCCGATTACGAAAAGCACATTTTAGAAATATTTCTGTCTGTCGCGACGTCTGGGCTTGAATATGTTTAGAACGTGCTGCGAGTTAAAAGGAAAAATTCAGTAAACTATAATTCGAAAAACACGTTTTCTTTACTTTGTTTGTCTATGAATAAGATAAATGAAAACATTTTAAACTAGGCGTATGAAATATAGATATTGATTAACGACCAAATTTATAGATTTTTTTTTACAAATTTCGAGCAAAATCTACTTACAGGAAGCCTGGTTATTTCGTTGTTCGATTACCAGTGAGTATCTCCAAAACGGAAAGAGCTAGATCAATAGAATTTGGTACGCAGTATCTGAAATATAGATTCATGTCAAATTTTGAATCCAATTGGCCAAAAGGCTGACCGTTAATCGATCTGTGCCATCGCATGCATGAAAATACGATAAATCATCAACCAAATGACTGAAATCAATGAAAATCAATGCAATTGTATACCGTGAATACAATTGGTAGAAGATGCTGCCAAAAATACAGAAAATACAGATCCAGTAGGCAGTTAGATTCACACAGACAATTTATATTTCTTAATTATTGTTCACCAAATTTATGCAAGACAATTATGCCCCACCCATAATTTTATTGTGGAAGGGACAATATCTTAATGGGGAACGTTCCGGAAAGATCACGCCTACTGGTTCTACTTAAATCACAATTATTTTTCTCTTTTTATATATTAAATATAAAACTCATTTGTCGAAATCTGGAATCCCATTAAATTCAATAAGAATCCATAGAAAGATAATCAATTATCTTTAATGATTTTTTAATGATTTATGAGTTTATAAAATGATAAATCGATTTCTAATTGACGCATGATCTGAATGATTAAGGAATGAAATGTGTGTAGAAAAGTAAAATATAGCATTAAAATGATATGAATATGATATTCTTGTTTCAGTAAATCATGCATAATTTATTTCTTAAAAAAATCCCTGCAATGCAATGGATAATCTTTTATAGGAAAATAGTATTGTAGCCATTATTAAAATATGTTTTCAATACAAAAGTTTTGTTAATTGGATAAGTAATGACACAAGTTAAAGTAATAATAATAGTTTAAAAAATTATGTTAGTTTCATAATGCTTAAAATTTGACTTTTAGATAGCTTTAGATTTTGAATTCAATAATTTTATATTTCATGTTTTTTTAGTAATAAATACTCACCTAAAATTTTTAATAAACTATATTTGATGCTATTAAACACACGGAGAAAAATTTGGAAAAGAAATCATGTATTTCCATTTTTATTTCTGTTTATCCTATATAAAGATATAATTAACTTTAATATCCATGGCAATAAAATCTAGTATTTAATCAAACTTTTCTCTTTTGCACTGTTGATATAGAAAATTGTCTATATATTTGACATAGAAAAAATTTCATTTGATAACAAAAATAAAATTTAACATATTTTTAATGCTTGACTTAGATTTCAAATTTCCAAGATTATAGATAAATAGAATTGAATTTGTTTAATCGACAATTTTATTTAACAGTGAAAAAAAATTCATGTTGAAAATAAAAATCTGATTTTCTTTATTACAAGTACTTATATTTAAGTTTAATATTGAAATTGCATATGTATGATAAAACTTTGTACTTACAAGAATATAATAAGCAAATAAAATACAATACAAAAATAGAATGAATAAACACCCCTTGGAACACTGCATGTAATTAACCCTAAAATTCATGACTATTTTTTTCATTTACAGAAGATATATAATAATTATTGTTTTCGTGAAACTTCTTGAATTAAAAATGTGGCAAATGGCTACATCATGATTCAAACTATATATTAGGGACGCAAGTAACATTATAACAATTTCACAATAAAAATAAAAATCCTTCTTTATCAATTTAATTTTCACAATGCAAAAAAAGAAATATTTCAAATCAACCATTATGAAAAGTGAGAAAAGAATCGTTTGAAACAATTGGCCAAAAACATGTTAAGCCTAACCTCATTGGCGCAGGGGGGGGGGAAACTGTATTCGGTACTTATTAGGCTGCGGGGAAATAAAGATTTTTGACGAGAAAGTTAGTTTCTAATTAATTAATAACATATGAACGAATGAATATGTGAAAAAACACTATTAATATCAAATGTCATCCACTACAAGTTCCAAACATTTTAATTGAACTTGGTTGGATAAATAAACAGTATTTTATTAATGTTTAAAAATTTGGACAAGATATTATATAATAGCACTTGAAATAAAATTCTTTTGATATGCTCGATGTAAAAGCCTGTACTTTAATAGTTACCAAGTTAGATAAAAATGTCTTATAAAAGAAAATTACGGAATGCAAGAAAAGTTGAATTAAAATGTTATAATCAAGTGTTAACCAAGTTATAATCAAGTCTAGACAAAGACATACCGAATGTGAATCTCTTTACTTGACACATTGTGATCCATAGGGAAGCAACACCTGTGTTTCGAACATGAAATAAATTTTGAAGATGTAAAACAATAGAGAAAATAATATACCTGTTCGTAGAAATAATTCATATGTTGCTTTGAAAGGAATCTCAATGCAAATCATCATTATTCGAATATATATTTGCCAAGTATTCGCTCCTCGAGAAACGATCATCATAAATCTTTAAAATCGAAATAATCTTTTAGGAACTTCAATTTATAATGAATAGAGACTTCAAAAGTGTTATGTAACGAAATGTCTAGTTATTTATTGAATAAATGTTGAATAAAGCATATAATAGTCATTACACAAGCATCAGTGTAACTTGACGTTGGATAATCTGGTAAAAGGTAAACGTTCTCAAAGCCGATATATCAATATTTATTGATAATCTAAGAATAACTTAGAAAAATAAGTCTTCTTTATAGAAAAAGAAGTCTGTGGATGGATCAATTAATTGATATGCAGTCCTTATCACTAAATTCTTTGGGTAAAATACTAAAGGTGAAATACTAAGTGAATACTTTGGGTAAAATACTAAGGTTTATTTCAATATAGTTATCCATTTTTGAATCTGCACCTGTATTACCTGTAATAATAGCAGGTACTTTCTTTGTACCTGTTATTAAACAAGCATTATGAAAATATACAGAATCGTTTAAAACAATCAGCCAAAAATATGTTGAGCCTAACCTCAATAGCGTGGGGTAAAAACAAACTGAATTCGTTTCTTATTTGATGGCGAGGAAATGAAGAATTTTGGCGAGAAAGTTAGCTTTAATTAATTAATAAAAAAGTTAATAAATTAATATTTTTAAAAAACTGTATTAACAGGAAATGTCATCCACTACAAGTTTAAAAAATCAACTAGAACTTGATTGGATGAATAAGACGTATTTTATTAACGATTGAAAATT
>JAOUZG010029773.1:1680203-1704971 GCA_026289955.1 Argiope argentata | reverse complement strand
TATATATATATATATATATATATATATATATATATATATATATATATAGCGTATGCATGGTTGAAGAGAAAAAAATTCCGTTTCTTCTCCACAGGAGTCATTTTATGCACAGAAGATGTGTCAGTCTTCATTGAAACCCACGACTAAAAGAGAAAGAATTTTTTTTCTATCTTCAATGGTTTTTCAATGAGATTTTTTATAGGGATTTCTTCGACACGTGTAGATTTAGGAAAGAGAATCTTAGGCGTCTCCAAAAGAATGTTTGTAATCGTTTCATCTCCTCGCTCGGAAAGCGATAAAATCTTGAATTAATCGGTTTTCCCGAGCGCTTGTTAAAAATAATTAAATAATAAAAGGGAACTGCATCAGGAAATAAGAGAAAATCAGAAAGAAGTTAATATGGGTTAAATTGGGATAAAAATTAGGAAATTAACTAGGATTCAAATTAGATTCTAAAAACATCATTTGTAAACATATTTTTCTGCGTAGCCGAGAAGACAAGACACTTTTAAATTTGTAATTTCGATTTGTTTCATCTGAGAGATGCATCGTATGAGAAGCGATGATGAAATAGAGGTTCATTCACATCGCAACACAAAGGCAAAGAAAAACCATTTTTCTTTTATTGTTTTTATAATGAAATTTTGATTGGGATTTCTTTGACACGTGTAGACTTAGGAAATGGAAATATGTGTATATGGAAATGGACTAAGAAATAAGAGAATCTATTAATATGAAGTAAATAGACTAAACTACTTAAATTAAAAAATGAAATTTAGCATAACTATGAACTAAATCACGATAAAAAAATAATTAAGTTTTAAATCGGATTAAGAACTATCATAACACATTTACATACATATTATATATAATTACAAAAAAATTTACCTTTTGTATTCGGAAGAATAAAATAAATACAGAGTGTTCATTAATTATTGTCGGGGTTTCCGTACCTTATAACTTTCGAATAAAAAATATTACGCAAAAACCGATTACGTATTCGTAAATTACACGTGACAACAATGCAATCTTAGTGGATTTGCAGTCTGGGTAATTATGACGTCATAAATAAAAATGGCAACCGTGGGAGAAAAAACAATGTTTTTATTGTGGTTTTCCGAAACTAAATCAGTCATAACTACTCAACGTCATTTCAGGACCACGTGCAAGAAAGATCCTCCTTCGGATGATTCAATCAGACGCTGGTTAACACAATTTCATGAACCTGGTAGCATTCTACACCAAAAGGGAGTGGGAAGACCGAGCAATTTTCTGGTAAATGTTAATCGCATCCAAGAAACGTTTACTCGAGTCCACGAAAAATCAACAATCAGCTGTGCTGTTACATATGCCACAAACGATAATATGGAACGTTCTTCATAACCGCCTTCAGCTGATTGCCTACAAAGTGCAAATTCTGCAAGCTTTAACATAGGTGTTAATAAGCTTTTTGTGCACTTTAATATCATAAATAAAATTCTTTGAGTTGTAATTTACGAATACGTAATCGATTTTTGCGAAATATTTTTTATTCGAAAGTTATGAGGTACAGAAACCCCGATAATAATTAATGAAAACTATACATTGTGGAAATCTACTCTACCAAATTTGTTAATTATTTACTTTGAGCATATTTATAAGCGAGAAGATACAATAATCATTAACCAAATCCTACCCCGATTCCTCATCCGAAAGCAAAAACCCTTCTGTGAATAACTTCTTTTCCCTGCATACGCGGAGCCATTTTCGCGATTGCAGAACTATTTACACAGCTGTCGGGATTAATCACCGCTCCAGCGGTGGAGCAGCTGCCATGTCGCGGCGGGGATTTTCCGATCTTGACATTTCAGGGCCCAAAGAAACCGAATGCAATTAGGATGAAAAAGAAGGGAGGCGAATCGTGTCGGACGTGATTGATAAATTAATTCGATTAGGGCCATCGGAGCGATTACGGAGATGGGGCCTCATAGTTGCCCAGTTTTCCGGAAGCGGAACAAATGAGGGGCTTTTGGTCAGTCGGAGCTATGCAAGATCTGTTAAAGGCCTTTGGAACACAGTAAGGGGATGGAGTGTTTCATTGAGTTCTCATTCGTTTGTTTCTTACTAAGCCCTTAAAACATGCTTAGTTGGAAATCTGTCTAAACATGGCTCTTAATATTGTCACGTTACTTTATTTATTAGTAACAATTCAAAGATGTTTGGCGTAGGTAAAAGCATCTACGTTTGTGCATGGATAATTGATTTTTTGGATTCACTTTTAAGCGAAGATTCTTGATTTGCTTGAAGATGATGCATATTCTTGGGGAAGAAAACAGGCTCTGTTATTGTTGTTATTTATTTAAAAAGATTAGAAATAACGATTTCGTTAAAATATTAATAGCGTAATTCCTCCAAAATCCAAAAATAGTTATTAGAAAATTTAATAATTAATTCTAATAATTGAAAAATCAATAATTAAAAAATGGGCGTTTTATAGCACTTATTAGACCGTCGATTCGTCAACAACGTGCCAACCACGCCAAATTTCATTTTGGCGGCCAAGATTCTTTAATGCTTTTGAATACGTAGCAAACCAATTTTGGCACTTAGGCGATCTATTTTGACCGTTTTTTGACTTGGCGAGAATGATCGTAAGCATCCGTTTTATTTCTCAGATTCCTAAAATAATTGTTAAATTTAATAATTACGAATTCATTTAATTATTTATTAGATGCTGCAGCTTGTACACAATGTCTTCTATTTTGATATAACAGATGGCGTTACCTTATTAACATCATGCATATTTAACATGATCCTTCTTGGAGGTCTTTATTAAATTATATTCTAAGCGAGTGTCGAGCATTTTCGTGCCTGTGTTTCTTCAGTCTCATGAAATGAGGAATTTAGATTTTAGAAATAATAAAAAGATCATAGTGAAAGGCAAAAATATCGCTTTTGTATTATTAGTACCGGAAATTTAAATCCAGTTTTAAACGAAGATCCTTGATCTGCCTGAAAATTGCAAATTGTACCTATGGGAGCCAACATATTTTATTGTCCTGGAAACTTTGCAGGACTGATTGTCAAAAAATTAAAAAAAAATCATCAAATTTTCAGAATTTTCAAAATAATTATTAAAGAGATCTTTCTGCTTATTACATCAATATGGTGTATACCCAATCTTTAGGTTATTCATATAAAATTTTACCCAATTTTTCAGCTCAGATTTCCTTTAGATTCTAAACATTCTCCATTTTAATCATCATCTAAATTATACTTTATATATTTGATTACTTTATATATTATTTTATATATTTGTAGTATTCTATAATTTTTCACCGTATATATTAGATAAATTTTTGTTAATATTGAGAGAGATTGTTAGGGAAATATTCAGAGATAAAGAAAGATTCAGAATGAAAAGGGAGGGAACTAAATTAATATCAAATGAAATCAATATCTTATTCATGTATAAATTATACAAGCTATAAGGCCTTTATTTCCTTGTTGTTCCTCCCACTAAAAACTGTTCGAGGGTGCAGGGTTTCTAATATACTGGATATGGGGCATTTAAATGTTTATCATTTATAAAGATCCTTGTCGTATATATGGATTTATAAAGGTGTCTGCATTTTTAATTCTTTACAGGTTCATAAATTATAAACTTGTTGTAAGGGTGTTTACCATTTAAAGAAAAGGGGGTAGCACAGTAGTAATTTTTATTGATTCAGAAAGTCTTGAAAGTAGGAAGTTTGCATTAAATAATGATGCCATATTTTAAATTTATATATTAATCCCAATTTTGTTTTGCAACTAACATGAACCACCAGTTAAAGGTATTTTTTTTCAATGATTTTCCTTAAATATTGTTTTATTAAGTACAATTTGTTAAGTACAATTTAATATTGTTTTATTAAGTACAATTTATTATATTAAGTGCAATTTAATATAATTTTGTATATGTGTAAATAATCTTGTCTAAAAATTCACTCAAAACACGAATAAAACAAATATTTTTTTCGCTGTTAGAACGAGTTCAAGTTCTAAAGAAGACTGGTCTTATGTCATCATACCGCTATTTTAAATGAAAATGAATGGTTTATCTAAACTCCGCGGTATTGCATCTTCACCTTTTATTTGTATAGTTAACTGCAGAAATATTAAGCGGAATCTTTCTCTTTAGAATCCTTCTTCTCAACAAAAGAATGTTATACGATTAAATATTTGAAGAAATAATAAAGCGGTTTCAATCTCAGGACATTAATGTCACTTATTGATAGAAATTATTCAAATAATATATTTTTTAATTTTCAAAATACAAAAAGAAATTTATTCAAACATTAATTTAAGCTGGAATTAGAAAAATAATCTTTTGAGTTTTAAGATGATTTGGAAATATTTTGTTTTGTAATATTTTTGGAAACCATTGGGGGGGATTCGCTTGATTCCCGAAAATTTCGCTAATTTTTAAATCAAAATTTCAAAAAAAAAAAAAAACTTTCATCGAGATGCACATTTTTATCTTCCAAAGTATATAGGTGCCGAATTTTCTTGCTTTAGGACAAACGAACAAACTTAAACCGTCTTCTTTCCAGGTATGGCACACACACATACCTAATTATTTATTAGGTGTGTGTGTATTCTAATCTAACAACATAATTTTTATTAGAATTGTTGAATTATAATCGCCTAATTCAAGTGCCAAATCTCTCCAATTTTATTCTCAAAACAATGATATTTTTGCAGTATGTAACAGTACGTGATATCATATTAGAATGGGAGATAACGCACTCCTCATTTGTACAAAACATTCTTATTTTTATGTTTTCTCTCACTTTTACATCGAAAAAGTGGGGGGGGGGTTGTGGAGAGTTAAGCCATTTTGATTGACAAAAATAATTTGGATTTGTTTCATCTAGAATATTATATCTATCAATGGAATAAATTTGTCTTTAAATACATCTCGCCAAAGAATTCATTTTTTTATATCCCTCCCCCTTAATTATAAAGAATAATTTATTAAATTAAATGTTTTAAAAGTAATACTCGAACATGAATTTTACATTTCTGAATAAATAAGAAACTTACATCCAATCCAGGGCATATTTATACATGGAAAACCAATCGGCAAGGGTAGAAAATATTTCTTGAGTAAAAACAGATACAAAAAGTGGGAAAAGCAAAGGAAACGTACTGGAAATTTTTAAATCAAAGTTTCTCCAAAGTTTGTGGAAACTTCCGAACTCTGAAAGACGTTCGTCAAAAATCAGGCATCTATTCAAGAAATATAATTTTTTTCCGAACATTTTGCAGTCTTCCGCTCGAATTTTCCAACGTGTCAGTAACACCCGACGAAGCTCCTCCGAAAATTTGTTTTCTTTCCCGAAAAGACTCTGATACACAGCAGGTGTTTATGAACACTAGATATCGTTTGTTGTTATTCCCAAACGACCCGGAAAGAGTTTTAAGCAAAAACCTTTTAAAGGCAAGGCGTGTTTTAACTGCACCCTACCTTGGAACATATCCAAGCCTCGTGGCTTTATTGTACTTTCAAATTTCGTAGCATGAAAAATATAGTTAAGAAAATTTGGCAATGACATGGAAATAATACATTTCAGGAGAGATTTATAAACTCTTTCTTTTCAGTTTGACTTTTATATTGTAAAATTAATAAATTAAAATTTATTCATTAAATCTAAACTGAAAAACAAAGCATTCATTCCAACTTCTTGCTTCTTTTAAATTATCCTATTCCTACTATTAGCTTACACTCTACCTATATATATATATATATATATATATATATATATATATATATATATATATATATATATCTTGTTCAAATTTTCATTTGTTTAGAAAACTTTTTATCCATCCAATCAAGTTCAAGTAAATTTTTTTAAACATGTAGTACATGGTATTTGATGTTAATGCAGCTTTTTTAGTATTAATTCCTCAATTTTTTTAATTAATTAAAAACTAATTTCCCGCCTGACATTTTTCACTCTAATGTTATCATTTATTGTTATGTTATGTGTCTGTGAATTTTGTCTTTTGTATGTTTCTTCCTAACAGCGCATCAATAACGTTGTGATGTTTTTTTTAAAATAAAGTCCACCTACATCTATACCAAACCTGAAAGGGGCCATTCGAACCCCAGAAATGAAGGTGTGGCGTGGTGTTAAGTGTTAAGTTGCAGTTTTTAAGTCGGAATAGCCCGGTTGATAGGGAGTCGGATTCACATCCCCAGTGCTGCGGGTTCGAACCTGGTCTCAAAATTCTCCGTGTCGAGACGTGTCGAGTCAAAGGTGATCGTTATTCAGGAGCTCAGGGGTCCATGCCCTAAAAAGCTACTGCACCTTTCCTTTCGTTGTAAAGCAGAACACGGGAACAACAACAACTGTAATTATTTAATAAAAAGTAACTAAAGAAAAATTCTACCTTCCTAAATCTTTCCTAATATCCAAAGTAGGAATTAAATTTTTAAAAATAGTGTTTTTATATCACTTGTTTCTGTTTAATTTAATATTGGTAAAAATATTGATCTTACTGTGTGTGCCAATAGAAATAAGGAGATTTTTTATGAAATATTTTTTCACTGACTAAATTCAGTTAAAACATTAATTCAAAATTATTTTTTCGTTCGTAAAAGTTCAAAAAAAGCATTAACCAAAATAAAATTTGAAAGCAATTTCCTAAAGTTTTCAATAAGATGTTTTTTTAAACAAATTATAGATTTCAGTTCTTTTTCAAATAGAAGAATAAATCAAGTAGATAATTTTGTGAATTATTTAGAATAGTCTCTAGGATATTTAAAGACGTTTAAAAGTGTGTTATATATGTTACTTACTATACGTAAAATTCCAAAATTTTCAGCATTTTATTTTTTTCTTTTTTATAATTATCACAATGAATAGTTAAATAATTTTTTTCTATTCTAAACTGTTCATTTTAAGGAACTTTTTTCCACAAACGATGGGAAAATTAAAGCATGTTTTCTCAGACTTTCAATTAATTTGGAATGAAAAAAATTAAAAGAATTACAGATTATATACGATACAGAAAAATAACTGATAAAATAAATAAAGTTCAAAAATATTTGTCGTAAGTTTCGTCAATTATCAAAGTAACAGTTATTCAAATTCATAAAGCAAATAATAATTATATATTATCAACAAATAATTAGAAAATATTCTGTAATGTGATCTGGAATACTATTATCTACAATGAGTAACATTTGAGACCATAGCTAACAAAATAGTTTAAAATAAAATAAAAAAATCCCCCTTTAATTATTTAGTTAGTTACAAAAAAATTTTATACATAAAAACTTATTACTTGTTACATTATATATGAAATAATATCTATGATTATCTTAGTAATTTCAATTTCAATATTTGTATCAAAAGAAATAGTTTTCTACGATTACATTTTCGCAAAATTTGGCTTTCAAAACACATAAATATCATGAAATTAATCATTAATTAATCTATAACTAGACTATAGATACCTGATTTTATTAAGGAATGAAGTGTTGCCAATTTAAATAAAAATATTCACAATATTTTTCTTATTTGCTTTTTTAAAATTTAGAATAGAAAATTTAAATTAAAAAAGTATATAAGTTGATAATATTCATTTCTGGACAACAATATTTAATTTAATCCACATCTATGAAATTTAATAATAAATATATGGATAAAAATTTAATAATTAATTATTAAATTATATTACATTAAATAAAACTATCTTATAATATATATATATATTTTAATTCTTACCCTTATTCTTACCTTAAATACGGAAACAACTAAAATATTTTCCATATAACATCAACAAAAAATGTTCAAATAAATAAAATATTATTACTTTTTCCCTGTGCATAATCAAAATTATTCAGATTTCTTTTCATTTCCGAAATCACATTTACTTAAAAATCACATATTTGATTAAATGCAAGCATCTCTAACTATACCTTTGGGCATTAATCACAATCTTTGAATCTATTTTTTGAACAAAATTACATTTCTTTAGGTTTTGTGTCGTGATTTCTTTGAATAATATGAATTGTCATAGATTCATTCCATACTAGAATGATTAAATATAAAATTTCATGAAGGAGTTTTCATTAAATGTGGAAGTTTTTCATTAAAAAGAATTATTTTGAAATTCTGTTAAAGGCTATATGAAAAGATTTCACTTTTTAAAATTAAATTTTATTCAAGCCAGAGGCATAATACAAATTATTAATTTAAAGTAAAAATCAAACTCCCAAAAGCTGTTGATATTCAACTAAAATAATTCATGAACGAAAATGAAAAATATAAAATTTCCATACCTATAAAATATGATAAGCTAAAGAAGCGGAAAAGACTATAATTGAAAATGTGAACATTAAAAAAAATGAACTCACTATTTTTCATGTTGAAGTGCCAAGTAAACGAAATTTTATAATAGGTGAAACGAGAAATATGCTATAAATGGTTCAGAAAAATCATTTAAAATCATCGTTAGTATGACATCCTTCATTGAGAATTTATTTTTGCGATTTTCACCTATTTTTGGACTTTTGCTTTGAATTTTTAATTCTTATTCATCCAATAAGTGTTAAGTTTTCTACGGCATTTCAATTTAGATAATTTCATAGAGCAACGAACAAAAAAAGATACTCTATAGTTACTTCATTAATATAGAGAATAAATTTAGGCATGATGATAAGATCTCTTATTTAGGTCTTTTTCTCGCATCCGGCACAATGTATCGCATTTATTGCTTTTAATCCTTAATTCATATTCCTGTAGTAAGTATACAATTCATCACAGAAATTCAATTTTGTAATGCATCAGAAAGCAAATTCAGGAGAGAGAAAAGCTTCGGCGTCACTGTATTAATACATAAAATGAATTTAAATGTTGGTGACATGAAATATTTTTTGGTAGTTTCTCGCATTTGGCATATAATACTGCGTATATATTTTTTTCAATTCTTAATTCATATTGAAGTCTTAATTGTCATATTCACTACAGAAATTCCATTTTCAGTTACATCGGAAAGAAATATTAAATTTGGGAAAAAGAAATCCATTATTATTTTGCAGCCATCTATAGAGAAAATAATGGATTTATGTATATTATTTTCTTTTCTTTCCTTTCCATGTGGAATTTTTCGAAAATAAAGAAAAAAATCCATTATTATTTTCCCAACCTAATATTTGGGAAAGAAAGAGATTCATCATATCCATTTTAATTACAAAATGAATTTAGGTGGTGGCATGAAATGCTATTTGGGCTTTTCTCGCATTTGGTGCTATAGCATTTCATTCGAGTTTTTAATTCTTAATTCAAATTCACATGGTGAATATAAAACTCACCAAGGCAGTTCTGTTTTGAAATTCGTCGACCATAAGATAGAAAGGAAAATGTTGTATCATAATTACACTAATATAGAAAATATTTTGTTTTTGTTTTTTTAAATGTGGTCAAGTGCATGATAGAGAATAACTTTTAAAGAGAATTTTTGGGGAATATTTAGAATAAATTAATTTTATTGAATGCACTGTTAAATAAAATGACAAACTAATCATATAATAATTCTGATTGCTCTCTAAAAATTATATGAGTTTTCCTCTTTCTTTAATAATAAATATTATGTTACAAAATCGATTTTTCTACGACAAGTACTACAACAGTTTGTCAACTCTCATATAGAGCATATTTTGTAATGTAAAATTTATAAATATGTTATGTAACATTTCTAAATATTGCATAAAAATATAATGATGATATTTTCTTGAATTATAAATTACACAATCTTTATTTATCTGAGTAGGGAAGTTCATAAATTTATTCTTCATGCACTAAATGTAGTATAATTTTATAGAAATGTATGAAAAGATTTCAACTTGCAGTTGAATACTTAATGAAAAACAATATAGATATGATTTCTAAATCGCAAAAAAATATTAATTCTAAAATATGGGGAAAGGGTTTTTATTATATATGGAATCTTTAAAAACATATTTCTTTAATATTGGCATTAATTTTATTCAATTCTGTACGTGATTAGGACTTTCATTTAGCGAGGGATACAATATCTTATAACTTTTTAAAGTGCTAAATTAATTTCCATAAATGGATTTGGGAAGTAATTACATATTTCTAATATCTTTTAAAATAGTTTGAAGAAGTAGTAAATTATTTTAGTGGTGAAATATTTACAACTTCTTAATAAATATTATTTAATTACTTTTCATGCATTGGGGCAGAAACAAATAGCTTGATCAATCGAATATTGCCTGCTGTTGCCTCATATTTTCCTTAGAATTCTGTCAGCGAAACGTCAAATGATTTTGAAATCCATTTCTGAATTTTACATGAGTATAAATAAAATCAAAATATATTTTATAATCTTTTCTTCTTCTTCCACTTTTTTAGAATTTTGTCTAGAAATGCAATAATATCGGAGAAATATATTCAATTCTGCCGCTTTATTTAAAGAAAGAAGGCCAAAGCGACAGCTAACATAAATCTATTCCATTAAGGAACATCATGAAAAAGAATTCCGAAAGAAAAGTAGGACTAAGAATTTTTATTTCCTCTTAGGTAATACTCACAGAACATTTCCGCACATTAGCATTGACGCTCTGACGCTAACGGCTGATCATTTCCAGACGCGATTAAGGAATCTTTTTTTCCTCTTATTTAAGCAAAGGAAACATTCTTTTTTTGTCCTGCGTTTTTCTAACGAAAAGTTTTCCTTTTTGACTTTGGAACGGAGGAATTTTCAAACGCTTAATATAATCCACTGTGCGAGAACTTTTAGCTGGAAAAAGATTTACCGCATTTTACTTTATTTTTGATTTCCCTTTTTACTTTATTTTTTGAATATATTTAACTTTCTGACGGCTGTTTTAAACTCGATGCCGTCATTATATTGAAGAGAGGAAAAATGGTTTCCTAAGTATCGGAAAAATGCAATAAGCGCGTTTCTTTTTTTTCTTTCCTTTTTTTAAATGAGTCGTTTAATAGGTTTAACACCATGTTCCCCTTTAATAGAGATTTTCCTTGAATCTATGAATAATGTACGTAACATTGAAACATTAAAGTGTTCTTTACTTTAATAGGCTTCCAAAGTAGATTATGAGAAATCCAAGCTTTATTTTAAAATGAGCATTTTTATCCTTTTTTTTATTTATGGTTATTTTATATAATTCATTTATTTTTTATTCCATACTTTAAAGCGTTGTGACAGTTTTGATTAATGAAAACACGTCCGAGGTGCTTGAAAAATAAAAAAATAATAATCTCATTGCTCGTGTCACACAAGAATGATGAAAATATTAACGGTTTTTCTACAACAAATTATGTATTTTTACCCTCGGTTAAATTTATCAAACTGAATGACAACATCTGACATCAAAAAATAGGCTTGGATTTTGAATACCTCTTTTAGTTTACAATTAAAGAATAATATTTTTAATGCATTTATGATAAAATACAACTAAAATTTTCAATTTTTTTTCTTCATTTCATCACATTTTTATATCTTTTAATAGAATATTATTTAAATTTTGAAGATGAAAATGGCCCTATTTCATTAAAGACGAACCATAGTTTTATAATTTTATATAATGTCTTTTTTCAGCAGAATTTGAATGAACAAAATTTTAAGACGTTTAATTTTTTTATGTATAAATAATTTAAAAAGACTTATTATATTAAAATGGGCGAATGTTGAAAATTTTGGATCAATGAATTAATTAAAACTTGTTAAAAGCTTTAATTTACGTGAATGCAGAAATAATTAATTTTCTAATTTGAATAATCTAGCTCTTGAAATGTCATTTGTTTTAAAGTCTGAAAGAATGGTCTTTTCAAAACATTTTCGTGTAAATTCTCATAAACTCTTTAATATACAAACGTACTTGCATATTATTAGCAGAATGTCAATGATGGTAACAGTTTTGAAATTTTTTTTTGTAAGAGCGTGATTTTTGATGAATAATCACTGGGATACACAATATTAATACACAAATATCATAAAACCGAATGCGCTCTATGAAACACTTTCATTCTGCCCATTTACTGTTTGTTAGAAAGTAATTTTTTTGGCCCAAATTTTCATTGAGTGGGTGTTCATTCCACTATAAATTTTTAATTTGCATAATATGGCTGATAAGTTTCACATTTAAATTCATTACGTACATTTTCACTTTGACACAAAGTAAAGAAATTCATTCAAAAAGTTGAGAAGAATTGTAATCATCAAAAAATTGGAACTCATCAAATCTTTACGTTTCAAACTTGCCCGAGTTCGGAAAACACGCTTTTATAATTATTCATGTCTCTCTGTAAACTGAATAACTGATAAATAATTTAAACTAGACGGATGGAATTTGGTTTATATTTTCTGTAGTTCAAATCTGAATTGGTGTGAAACAAAAGCACTAATTTATTATTTAACCCCCTTCAAGTAAAAGGATGAGTATATCTCGTCATTGGTTTTTCCTGCCATGTTGCAAAATGATCAGCTAGACTCGACATGCGACTAAAATTGCTGTTGAATACTATGATAATTGGTTTAAAATGTACAGAATCCGGAATCATTTTTCAATACTACTGTTAATTCACTCTGTCCATGTTATATATATCTTATAATACTTTTTATTCATCCACAAAAGTTCAAATAAATTTTTTAAAACTTGTAGTAGAAGACAATAGATGTTAATACAGTTTTGTAAAACATTAATTGGGTTAATTTTTTATTAATAGTTAAAAACATTCCAGTCTCACCACCAAATGAGTAAGACTTCAGTTTTTCCCACGTTATTAAATGTAAGCTTAACATATTTTCAACAGATTATTTCAAAAGATTATTTTCTTAGTGATTGATACATTTAAAACTAAACATTGTTACTTCATAGATTTTTCGAATTCGTTTTGAAATACTTTTGAATTCAAATAATACAGAAATAAGGAAAATAAAAAATTCTTATTTGCATTTCGTTACCTCAACTGGAGTAGAAAATTCAAGCATGTGCGTTTCCTTAATTGTCGCTGAAAATTAATGCATGCTTAGTGTGTTCTGGTTTATTTTCAAAGGATATGGACTTGATTTTCTTTTGGTCAGACATAATTTTTTGATATATTATTTTTATTAATTGAAATTATTTAATAAAAAGTAACTACAATAAAAATTTTCTTTGTTGACCTCAGATGAATCCACTTTTTTATGTTACTTATTATTTATGTTGATATCTGTTACGATACTTCTTGATACATATTACGGTCAAATTGTCAAATAGTCAGTGGATTTCATTCCAAAAAACATTTTTCGAGATTATTTGCCTTACTTAAGGAAACAAGCTGCAAAATACACACCGTAACTAATAAGAATAGTGCATATTAGGATGATCAATGTGATTGGAGTGATTCAGAAAAATCAGAAGAAATAAACATACATTTATGTAAAACTGAAAGTAATTATATTGAAAATAACCAAGAAGATGAAAACGTGTTAAGCGACTAATAAGTTATTTCAATGAATACTTTGGTGCACTTTCATGCATGCATTTTTGGTGCATGAATACTTTCATACACTTATTATCAGCGGAATGGATTTTTATCTAATTCTGATAATGATACTAATGACAGTGAAATATTACCAAGAAAATGAAAATGCTTTTAAGCATATAATAACTGATTTTAGTGAAGGCTTTAGAGTCATAGACATATCATCAGAAGAATATATTTGGAAGTAAATAAATAGTGTGTCTGAAATAAATAAAAAAGATTACCGGGATGCCTTGCGAAAACGTGAAAAAAATGGGCTTATCCGAAGTCAGATCTTTGAAGTGTTGAATATGAGCTTATGAATTGCAAATATATCTATGCGAATAATGCTATACAAATTTATCCAACAAAATATAAGACGTATAAACTATTTTTAAATAAAATTTGAAGGTGTTATTTGATGCAAAATTTTTCATTATTAAATCTTACGGGAAGGGATTAATTAAATGTTTAAAAAATAATTAAACCGAACTAATTAAATAGCGGAAATAGCACATTTGCCTGTAAATGGATCCCAGAACGGCATTTACAAACTTTATATTATAGATGTTAAATAATATAAAAAGTATTTTACTGATGAAATTATTAAGACATAATTTCACAAAAAATTTAATTAAAAAATTACTAAATTACCTCAGGTGAATCACCTGATAGCTAAAGGTAATTAATAAGAAATAAAGCTATATACAGTGTTTAACATGATTGCATGTACCTCTAAAAGAAACGAAGAATTCTTCTAAAACCGTGGAATGATTCTTCAAAAATAATTATGATTCTTCGTTAAGTCCAATTATTTTCATTCTTAAATAAATAATGTGGAAATAAAGTATGTTTTAAGATATAATGCGATTTCGTTCACTAATTTTAGTGAAAATAGCATTGCATATAAAATGCCCTTCTTACAGCACTTTGGATCACTAATAGCTGAAATTTAATAACCATTATTAGATATTAGAAAAATGCTTTGCTATTAAAAGTATCTTAGATTTGGTTGTTACAGATTATTTAACGAAAGTTTTAGTCAAAAATATCTTCCATATTGAAAATGCTCAGTAAATAAAATAATTATTTGCAGCTTACTTAAATGTAAATATATAACGGCTTTCAAAGATTTGTTTAAATACAATGTGTTCTTCCCTCTAAATAATATGCATGACTATTTAAATACAGATTAAATAATATTTAAACAAGAAAAAACTCATTAAAAGAAAGAAAATAAAATGTTAAACTCAAAATTAAAAAAATACTGAATTAGGATAATATATTTCGATTCGATTTGAAAAAGAAAATAATGGATCAATATAAGCATATTATATATATTTCAGACTTCAGCACATTGATCTATGTTTTACAATATAACTTTAAAAATTTCTGATTAAAATATCAATTTTACAATTCCACTAAAATTTAAACTTTAAATTAAATTGCATTTAAACATATTTCCTAAAAATAAAATTTTTAACTTTCCAAAATAATACTCTGCTTTCTCACAAAGGTAATTCTAAGTGGCATGAATAAAAAAATAGAATGAAAAAATAAGAATCTGAAGAATGAAAATATTTTTTGAATAAAAATTCTTATATTTTAAGTAATAATGTAAGATATTTTTTTTAATATTTCATAGATTTGTATTCTAATATATGGGCATAAGATATGTTATATTACTAAATTACTGTTTGGGGAGAAAAAAAAGTGTTCATATTTTCTATAAAAAAGCTCTTACCTTGAGAAATATAGGCAACAACATTGTCACTGCCCTCAGTTAGAAAAATTCAAGATGTCATCTCTTCTTAGTTACTAAAAATGAAAATAAAAGTTTCAATTTACTTCAAAAAAATTCAACGCGTCTCACAATACCTTTGTATGAATGCAGAATTTCAATTTCATTTCGATACATTCCTATCCACTTCGATATCTTTTCCGAACTGAAAATTGAAATTTTCTCTTTCCACACAAAGAATTTCCAATAAATGAAAGATTAAAAAAATGACTTCTATTTTCCCATTTATATTGCCAGAAAATAGAAGATTTTTTTTGTTTCATTGCTATCGCATTATTCGTCCACATTGTTCCATATTTCAATTATATATTTTTTCTCCACTGTAGAGAAGCGACAATAGGAAGAGAAGAAAACTAATCAAGTACCCAGTAGTATGGAAATGAAAAGAAATCTTTAAGTTTAAAGATTTTCTTTTACTTTCTTGGAGCATAAAGACGACTTCATATAACTGTTTGAAAAGTTTCATGAATATGAAAACAAATATATATTAAATATCAAAAAATTTCCTTCATATGATTTTCTGTCTTTTTTTTCTACTGTTCAAAACAATATTTTTCTAAATAAAAGTAAAAATGTTTATAAAATAATAACTTGAATAATCAACAATACTAAACAAAATATTTGTGTTTCTTCTTTGAAAAACAGCGTTGTTGTTTAAATCCGAAAATTAAATTATTTCAATTTACATTCATGCTTATAAATTAATTAAAAATAGTTTTAAAAATTCATAATTAATATACCATATTCTCCTTATGTAAAAATTCCAATAATTTTTTCTTGCTGCTATAACATTCTGGCTTTAAACTGCTCAAGTTGAAAGGATTTGAACATTTTTGGCACTAGCTTCAAAGGAATCATCAAACTGTTTCAATTTGAAGCACAACAGAGTTAACCCTCCTTGGCATTCAGAAGTTTAGTTTAGTTATATTAACGTCCCGTTTTAATGCAAAACTGAGACTATTTTGGAACGGATTTCCTAATTTTGAACCCCGTCATACGACAATTACTACACCTGTGCCGGAACACTCTTTCCGAAATTCCACATCACACCAGCGGGAGGACATTTGGCCAAGATGGGTTTCAAGTTCAACGGACCTGCTTACATAACTGCTTTAGGTTGAAATCTGGTCTCCAGCTTGAACCCTCCGGTTCTGAAGCCGAGACTTTATCACCAGACCACCACGGCCCCATGTTATCATATAGGTGGCAAGCTGAACAGCACATTAAACTGGATTTATAAGCGTATCAATTTTGCAATTTCTTTGGCGAAATTGGGATTCGAACTTAAACCCCTTTTCCGGAGTCGAGATCTTTCTACCAAACTATCGCGATCCTTCGCCATTCAGAAGGATGCATCATATCGCTCTCTTCTTAGATAATGGTTATAATAAAATCCCTATGATAGCGAAAACTCGCTCACAAATTGTAATGCATTATAACAAACCGATAAATTGTTTTTGAGCTTCCTAAGCATTTAACGAAATCGTTATTTTAAAACATGTATAGTTATGTTTCTTAATGCCTCGTTTTTTCTATCATATCTTAACATAATGTTTTTCGGATGCGAGTTTTGGCGTCAACAAAAATCCGTAGGCGAGAAATAAAAATTTTATTATCTGCACGACCATCTTTTTTAAAAATTCAGTCTTTCATAACATGCTGCCATTGCGTTTACAAAAGCTCTGATTTTAAAAAATTGGTTAATGGCTGCAGCATATAAAAACTACAAAAATGCCATTTGCAGCACGTGATTATATGAAATGAAATAAATAGGAAATAGGATTTTTTTTAACAATAAATGCGAGACAAAGTTTTTTTGGGGGGAGTAGTTGTAATACTAAAGTGACTAATGCAATGAAACGATTAAAATGAATAAAAATATAATTTAACTTGCACGTGCACGTGGTGCTTAGCCCTCCAAAAAAATGATGTTCTCACATGTTACATTGAAATATGCATAGCGGATTTTATTTTAACCTTTATTAGTAGTTATTTTCATTATGTAACTATAGTGTTATACTATGTAACTATATGTCATATGCAACTATGTTATGTACATTTGTACCTGAATCGCCAGTCAGACTTCTTATGAATCGATTATGTTTAAAATTTTACATAATTCTATAGTTTTTATATGAAGGCTATATATCAGTTTTTATACTCCTATCTTAAGGATAAGGATTTTTATACTCCTATCTTAAGGAGTATTGAAAAGTAGACAAAATGAAACATAGGAATGTTGTTGTAAAAAGTTTGTTTTTTGGGGTCAGGGAAGATCTATAGAAACCCCGAGTTCGAATTCTTTAATTATTGAAATATATATTTTTTGAATATTTAATTTACGAGAAAGTAAAAATACGATATCTGGTGTTTACTAAACATTTAAGACAATGTCAACATGCCTTTTTCCTTAGATAATCAAAAAGGTTTATTTGGGTTATTAACCGTTTAGTCTATCTGAACATAAAATAATATCCATTTATTATGTGAAAATGCATCTGTTTTTAATGTACACTACAAAGGAGTCTTTAACGTCAGCAACTAAAAATAATTCAAAATAATTTCAAATAAATAATTATTACAGAGCAATTAAGAGATGATATCTTGATAGTTACAAATACCAATAACATTAATTACTATTATGTTGTGTATTTTGAGTAATTATTGCTATCATTTAAAAAGAAATTTTTATTTAATTACTGACGGTAAGTAATTACGAAGATGAACATTACCTACGTAATTATTTTAAATAACATTCATTAGTCTGTAATTTATTAAACGATTTGGTGCCCGTTGAAAATTGATTTTTCAATAATTTTTCTTCGCATTTGCTGAAATAAACGTCATTAATTAGGAGAGAACAATTAAAAGGCCCTCGTTAAGAAACGCTGATTTCCAACATATAATTTTTTTGCTCTTTTTGTGTAAAACTTACCACATTTACGTAAGTTTTCTATCTAAAACTTTATTTTTAAAATGCATATTGACTTTGTTATATCATAAGGAACTGATTCCAAATCTTTTGAGTTAAAAATCTTTATCTGTTTGAGCTGAAATTTAGAGAAAAAATTGCAAGGAATGCATTCTTATAAAAATATTATTTTCAAGGGGTGTGATAATTGATTATGCTCCGCTTGTTGAGTAATTAATTTAATTTTTTCTGACATTCTACACATCATTTGATTCTCTTTCAGAAACAAATTGCGCTGTGATATAACTAACTGAGAACTAATTACTGTAATAGTGGTATTTAAATCATACTCTATTCTTAACTATATAATTACCTTCATTTTAAAATATTAACATTGTTTCATCTAGTTCTTTTTTAAATAAATCTCTGTATTTCTGAAATAATTATATAGCCCTTACTATCTTTTTTTACATTCATAGCAAAAGTAAACGCCAGAGTTATACAAGAATTGTAATATAAGCGTATCACAAGTCAAATTGAGAAAAATGAAAGTTAATTTTTTTTTCATGTCAAAACATGATATTGTTTTTGGGATGAGGATTTTGGAGTCAATAAAAGCCCGTAAGCGAAAAATTGAAATTTTATTATCTGCACGAGCATCTCAAAAAAATCATCTTTTAATAACATGCTGCTATTCCATTTACAAAAGCGCCGATTTGTAAAAAAAAATAAGTTAATGACTACAGTAAATACAGTAAACAAAACCTAGAAAAATGTCTTTTTGAGAGCATGGTTATATGAAATGAAATAAAAAAGAAATGTGTTATTTTTTTAAAGATTAAATGCGAGACAAAGTTACTTTGATCGTTTGCAATGCTAAAGTGACTCATTCAATGAAACAATTAAAATGAATAAGAATATAATTTAACTCGCACGAGCACGTGTTGCTTGGCCGTTCAAGAAATTATGTTCTCACAACAAACATTGAAATATGCACGTCTGATTTCATTTTAATATATTTTTTTTATTTTAAATTATGGAACAAATTTTCCTTAAAGTGGCAGTCTTTCTGACGTCATGCAAAACAGTTATCTATAAAAACTACATTATTTATAGCGATTTTCACTATGTATGAATTAAAAATATGATAAAATAAATTATTAATTAGCAATATTCAACCTAATGATTAACATTACTCAACTAAATGATTGAAAAACAATGAATTGTTCACGTAAAATTTCCTTAGGAATAATAGAACGTAAAATTGAAAATTGATTACTTATCAGAATAAAACATCACATTCGAAATTTAACCAAGTATTTTATAGAAAACGATTGTAGAAAATTAGATGATTGATAAAAATTTACTTTATTTAGATTATATAATACAGAGAATAATGAAAGATCGTTACTACTTTATTTTTATTCTCCATTTGTAATTTAACATATTTAATTTTATAAAGTTTTCATTGGTCCACAATCTTATTCCGCAAATAAATCTTTAGAATAACTTACAATTTGTATTTCGAAAAATAATTGGATGCAAAATTATTCACCTAATTCAAAGATTTGTTTATTGCTATGAAAAATAAATGTACATAATTCTTTCGAGTCGAATTTCCTTGAAAAATTCATCTACATCTCTTAACCATTATGTAGGCGTTTTTAACAATTAAATTTGAAAAATGAATAAATAAAACGTCAAAATGATGGTGAGTCAGAGGCACCATCGGAATGCAAAGGGTTAATAAAATTCCGATTCATTTCTTTTGGATGAGAATATTTTTATCTCGAGTAGGTATTTGATGATAACGATTAAACATTATTTAATGCATATTGATACTGTTTTGCTTTAATGATTTTAACTAAGATATTTATCTTAATTTTAAAGCTATTTATATGATTTCTGTAAATATTTTAGAGATGCGCTTCTTTTTTGCACTTTATTTTCGTTTCATTGAATGTAGATATGAGGTTTTAATAACCATATTAAATGGAAATTATTTCACTTTCATATTAACGCTAAAATCGGCAGAATTCCTTAAAATGCTTTAAACATTAAAAGAATCGTTTATAATTGCTACTGAGAATGTTCTGGACTAAATAATTAAACTTGTAATTGCCAATAAAAATGAAGGTAAAATTTCGAGCTTGCGAGGTTACAATAATGCTGTGTGCATTTAAGGTATTCTGGCAATTGATTTTCTAATCTCCCGCATTTAATGGAATTAGCATATAATGCTGATTTACGAAATTGAAAATGGGTTTTATTTTGTTTATATATTCATCTTGTTTATAAATTCCATTAAAACTTCTATAAATATATTCGTTGTTTTCTCTTTATAATCATGTTATAATTTTCCTTTTAACGAGACTTCTTTATCAATAATTAATTTTTTATTTTTATTATATTTCTTATAATTATTTTCGCTTTAACTTCATAAAATTCCAATTTAATAATTTAGACTCTGTTTCCTTTTTATTATATTTAGTTAAAAAAACATTTCAAGTTTACAGAAGAAACGAAAAATTCTGATAAATAAAATTGTTACAAGATTTTAAAAATTTAATTAAATGTTAAAAATGGGTATGCTTAGTAATTTGAAATTTTTTTTATCTTAGAGTTAATAGATCAAAATAAATAATAATAAAAGATAAAAGATTAGGAAAAATTATTTTATTTAAAATGGGATTTCTAATAGTATTCTGAAGTTGCCTTTTAGAACGAGAAAAAGATTCTGAAACTTTATTGTTGTACTACACCTTTAGTTTGAGTTTTAAATAAAATTGAAGGCCTAAAATTCTAATTGTAAATTTCATTTACGTAAGCTGTTACCTTTTTTTAAATTTTCGCATTTAGATGCACGTAAAAGACGAACAAACAGGCTCCACTGTTTCCACTCCATAATCATGTTCACTTGCACTTTGACAGCCGGACGGACAGATTTTGTTCAAATTTTGGAAGAAATCTGTTAATAGAATTTCATTCATCTTATTTAAACTATTATATTTTAATAAACATGTTTTCATATAGACAAACATACATTTCCAAAAATGTGTTTTTCGCACTGGAAGTGTTCTAAAATATGGATTCATAAAAAAATTTCAAATTCTTTTAATTACAATGTTTATTTTTCATATATTTCACATATGAACATTAAAAAAAATCAAATAATCTGTTTGATTTTTTCCAAAAATTGAAAATTAGGATTATTAAGTATTTTATAATTTTTGCAATTTCCAAAAATATTTTGTTGGAAATGGAAACTTTCGAACTGGATTATAAAATTCAAATAATTTATTCTCTGAAAATGTTACATTATTAATTAGGAAGAATATAATTAAATTGATTAAATTAATATTTCTGAGAAGTAAGTGATAATATTTTTATCCCATGATACAGAAAATTTTGCAGTTTGTTTTACACTTTCATGCTTAAGAAGCAAAACATGATCAAAATAATGTGAAAGTAATCTTGATTCAATGATCAAATTTCATTAAAGGTTTTAAATTATAGTAACATCTACATGTTCTTTTTGTATTACTCACTTTTACCCATATAATTAAAAAATCATAATTAAAGACGAAAGAAAAACGTTCAGCTTGCATATGCGTAATTCACATTTTTTTAATAAACATTGAATTACAAACATCTTTTATAAACAGGAAAGGCATATATGCTGTTAAGCGTGCATGAATTTTCATAAAGGAATACTAAAGTAATAGCAGTAAAAAAAAATTGAAAGAAAACTATAATTTTTAAACATATGAATATTTGAATCCGTTCAGTCATTTATAATTTCATTGATTTAATATACTGGTATTGAATTATAGTACTTGGTACTTGCAATGATACATCTAATGAATAAAAAGCTGTCTACAGATGCAGTATTCAGATTTACATTTGTTACAAATATTTAGATAAATTGGATTAATTCTCTTTTTCAATTTGACACAGTAATGTAAGATATATTAATAAAAAATATTTATATTAAAATGCAGGAATAAGATGAACAATTTAAAGTACCATCAAAATTCATATCGATTTTTTAAAAAAACTAACCTTAGCTGGAACTACAATAATGTTTCTCAGCTAAAGATTGGCCATTAATTACTGGCGATAACTTATAAATAACATTCTCTTTAAAATAATTCTTAGATTCCCATTATATATAATACAAATAAGCATTATATATACATATTAGATATAATACAAATAAGCTGCAATCTTAAACGCTACATATACTCACAGAACTTCCTTTGTACTATTAATATCGATGTAAAGAGAAGATTGATTAATGAAAAATGAAAGAAAAAAGGATCTTCTACAAAAGCCGAAATTTGTTTATGTTAGTTCTCATTTCCATATTTAAATAATAATCGGCAAGATATAATAACTTTTTTTATATATTAAAAAGAATAAGACTGTTATTGAAAGATATTTTCATATTTTAGTAATAATCTGCAAGAAATGGTAACGATGTAATTTTTTTTAAAAAATCAAGGTTAATGTCTATAGAATAAAATTAGATATACTCTTAGGTTAATAAATATGTTATTCTTTGATAAAAAAATAGCTTGCTTTCGGCCTAATTGGTTTTATGACAGTCTGCAGACTTTCAATTATTCAAGGAAATGGTTAATGATAGAATTTTATTTTCAAAAAACCATTCCGTCTAAGGAAATTTATTTTCGTATGTCATTAACTTCGATTTCATTAAATATCACCTGCCATAATTCTCAAATACGAGTAGTATATGTAATTAAGAATTGATTTAATTAATTCCCCTTTTATTATTTTTATACAAATATAAATTTCTAGTTTTTGACTACAAAAAGACTAAATTTCTTATTTTACTAATAAATTAGATATTATTTCATTTAGAATTAATTCAGGAATTATTTATTACGAATATTTACGTATATTATTCAATAAAATATAAAAATTCAAACGATGAAAGAAAAAAATTTTATAACATACAATAATTTTAAGACACATGATCTTGTTTAAACAGCTTCACAGACTTTTGCTGGTTGTAATTACAACAAAAATACGATGCAAAATAGGCTTAAATGGCACCTTCTAACTGTTTGCAATAATACTGGTTTTAAAAGCATCGAGTCATCCAATCAATGCAAAATTAAATTAGAATTATACGTAATAAAAATTTATTGAATCAATGAAATAATAATGAAAATTAACTTTTTTCAAATATACTTTACTTATTGATTTCATGAATATTATTTATTAATTCAAAAGAAAGATTTAATAGTATATATTCAGCAGACAGACATAAAATGAATTCAGAATATAAGAAAGAAAATAAGGTGTTTTAATATAGAACACTGAAATATAAATTCAGTGAAGAATAAAATACTAAATAGGGATTAAAAAGAGTATTTAGATATCTTCTATAGATCAACAAATTTTGAAATGATGAAAATTATGAATGCCGATCTCAGTTCAAAATGTAGCCATTTTTCATTTTTTGTCCTTACTTGGAATTAAATCTGCCTTTTTAAATAAGTTGTTTGGATTAAAAAGAGCTATTTTAATTATCACACGAGTTATTATAAAGAGAGAAATAATATTTTTAAAGTTTTGTAGTTCTAGATATATAAAGTCACGAGTAAGAAATAAAAATAATCAACTCTAGTTTAAGAGGAAAAATACTGATTGCATGACCGACGGCTCTTCTGTAATTCCAGAATTCTTTGGTATTTATTAACTGATTGGGTGACAAATTATTCTTCTGCCAGCCCATAATTCCTCTGTAATTCTAAAAGTTGATATTTATTTATCAAGTATTATAGTTGATATTTTATTACCACGTGAAGACATGATATTGTTTTGGGACTTTTGAAGCCACGAAATGCATAGGCAGAACATTAGCAATTTATCGCTTTTGTGGAAATTTTTCTCATTTAGGGTAATTATAAAATGATATTTGGCGATTGATCGCCAACAAAAAAGTTCATTTTGGTGCGAATGTCCACCATGTACTCGATTCTTCTGTCTGTCTAACAGAAGCTTAGAAGTTATCGTCTGAAACTCAGAAAAGTAAATGGGAATGAACGTGAATTTAGCTGGCAAAAATAATTTTGGAGGTCGAAAGGCTTCTAGATGAAAAAGAAAAGTATCGAATTTTTAAAAGTTGATGATTGCACAATGCGATAGTCAGGTGATCATTCTAAGCCAGTTTAAATAGAATTTTTGCAAGAAAATCTGGCCTTCAGATTTTGTTTTGGAGCTCAAATGGTTTTAAAATGAAACACACACAATTTTCTATATATCGATGCATGCGTAAACTAATAGCCATGTGATTATTTCAAATCGGTTTAAATTGGCAAATTATGATTTAAAAATGATAATATTTTCATATAATACGAATTTGGGGATAGTAGATTTTAATTATCTTTTATTATTATTATTATTAAGTAGCTTGTCTCCCCTGTAATAGTATTCTCTCCTATTCTACTATAAAGTTAACAACATATTATGGACAATTTAAGGATTATCTTTATTAT
>JAOUZG010029773.1:1642358-1679803 GCA_026289955.1 Argiope argentata | reverse complement strand
ATTTTCCTTTGCCTATAATTTAAAGAAAAAAATATATAGATTTTTTTTATATACATTTTCCGTTATCAGCTAGACATTGAGAGAAATGGCTAAAAAATTAAATAAAATGCTTATCTTTTCATGTTTTTCGCAAGAACACATACCGATGTCTATGAACAGTATGCTATGAACAAAATGACATTAAAATTCAATTTTTTCAAAACTTCCGAAACATTTTATTGCATTACTTCCGAAAAGGCAAGAACGCATCGCAAGCGCAAAAGAAGTTATGTGCCGTGTACTGGGATGAAGCCTTAAAAGAAAGGCAGTGTCGAAATTGACTTGAAAGATTTCGTTCTAATGATTTTTCACTGATAAATGCACAACGATCTGACCGCCCAGTCAAAGTGGATGAAACCCATATCAAGGCCTACGTTGACTCAGATCGTCACAGCACAACACGATACATTGCAGAGAGGCTCAATGTATCCCATAGATGCATTGAAAAAAAATTAATAACCCTTGGTTACGTCAAGAAACTTGCTTTATGGATCCCCCACCAGCTAAAGGAAATTCATTTGACGCAACGGATTAGCATATGTTATTCGCCTCTGAAACGCAATGAAAATGATCCATTTCTGACTAGTTACAGATTCTAGTTACTGCCGACTAAAGTGGATAGTTGATAAAAATGTTACTCGTAAGAGATCGGGGGTGAAGCAAGATCAACCAGCCCAAACAACATCAAAAGCAGAGATTCACCAAAAAACGTTTATGCTGTCAGTCTGGTGGGATTACAAAGAAATTTTATATTTTGAACTCATGCCACAGAACCAAATGATCATTTCAAATGTGTATGTTGAACAACTCGACAAACTGAACGACGTAATTGAAGAAAAGCGGCCGATATTGTCAAATCGGAAGGGTGTTGTTTTCCATCATGATAACGCAAGACCCCACACATCTTTGGTCACTAGGCAACAATTATTGGAACTAGGTTGGGATGTTTTGTCACCCCACCATATAGCCCTGATCTTGCGCCTTCGGATTACCATTTGTTTCATTCCATGCAAAACTATTTAAATGGTAATTTTTTTTAATAACGCGGATGATATCAGATCACACCTAATTCAGTTTTTTTAATAACACAGACCAGACATTTTAAAAACGGGGAATTTTTACTCTGTCGGAACGATGGAGAAAGGTCATCGACAAGAAGGGCAATATCTAATTGAATAAAGTTATATATATTTTTAAAAAAGTCTGAATTTTCCTTCTTATTTGAAATTGGCAATGACTTAGTTGCCAACCCAATAATATAAAATTTCAAAGCGTAGATATCCAATACAATTTTCAAGTTAATTTCTTCAGCACTTTTATTGAATGGTACAATAATTTGCAATTTAGAAACATTTATCCAAAGACTTACGTAACCAATTGTTACTCATTTATATCTCCATTTACCTATTAAAAGGATAATAGTGAAATAGAATCTATTTCATTTGCCGCGTTATAAATTGAAAGTGAAAAGCACATTAGTTATTGAAAGTCATAAGGGATCTCAGTGTGAAAATGAAGTTACGAATTAATAGTATATTCTGCCATTTACTAATTGAATCCAAATGTCCAAGGAATCGCTAACTCATGCCATCTAGTCAGCAATGAAACAAAGGCATGGCGACTTGCTGGATATTCATAAACCGGCGTTCTGATCTTCCTATGGCTTCTATTTTTAATCCTTTGTATCATGTCGGTAATGTAAAATTATACGATATAGCGATATTTCAATATATACTTGTTTATTTCAACATAAGGGATTTATGAAAGGTTAATATTTCCTATTACATTAGGTGACGAATACACTGTGATATAGTTTCCATGCCAGATTCGATTGATCTTGTCCTAGGAAAATATCGTATTACGTTTGACTGCCAATTTGATTAGCATATATATAATCAAGTTTAGTTATATCTTGTTTTTAAACTATTATTTGGACTGTGTGGAGATGGAACTCGTAATAATGAGCCACTATCAGATGATGAGGACTTGAGCTAGCGCCTCTACTTCAAACTTCCGTTTTACACTAGAGGAGGGATATTTGGTCACAACGGTTTTAACCACCATCCTCAAACCTGGTTACATGACCGCTTTCTAAAATCGGGGGCCGTACCTGGAATTTTCCAGCTCCGAATCTGAGACCTTTCTGCCATGACATCGCTTCCCTATTATAAATTTAAAAGGAATCAGTTTAATCTTATGCATTCGAATCTTCTCTCAGGCACCATTCAAGACGGTGCATTATTTTGGTATTTTATTTATTTATTTAATTCTAATTGTTAAAAATCTCTACAGAATGTTGAAATTGTGTAAATTGTGAATTGTAATTTTCAGGGAAATCAATTCGAATTAGTTGCATGCATTTATTTTTTGGTGTAATAAACTGGCCCATGTATTAAATAATTATACATAGAATTGTCTTTCCAACTGCAAAGGTTAAAATGTCATTATGTATTCAATATGATGGTTAATGAGACCTTCAAAGGGAAATATTTTTGCAGTGTTTTATTCATTGAATCTTTTCTGTTTCGTAAAAAAATCAGAAATTATAATTAAACTAAACATGCACACTGTAGTTTCAACCTATTCAAGTAAAACAACTGATATTTTAGCTAACTTACCAAAAACAATTTAAACATATATTTGTTACACTTCTTTTACCAATAAATGTTCCAATAATAGGAAAGGATTTGGGCAAGAATTTTAAAGTATATTTTCCCAATAAATTCCTTAAGATCAAGCATTTTTATTATTAAACGAAAAGATACAATATATTCGAGATAAACATTTTTATCATGTCAGAATATGATGTTTTTGAGATGAGGTTTTTGGCCTCAACAAAAATCCGTAGGCAAAAAATAAAAATTTTATTTTCTGCACGAGTATCTCAAAAAATAAGCTTTTAATAACGCGTTGCCATCCCATTTATAAGAGCTCTGATTTAAAAATAAGTAAGTTAATGACTACTGCAAATAAAACTTAGAAAAATGTCATTTTGGGCACGTGATTATTTTAAATGAAATAGATCGGAGACGTGATATTTTATAAATAATAAATGCGAGACAAAGGTTTTTGAATCGTTTGCAATACTAAAGTGACTCATTCAATAAAACAATTAAAATGAATGGGTGATATTTGCTCGTTCAAGAAATGATGTTCTGACATGATACATTGAAATATGCATAGCAGATTTCATTTTAATCTTTTATATTGGCTTGGTTTTCTTTGCTTTTAAAGTCCGCAAATGAGCAAAAAATCTTAATTGCACATTTTTTTTTTCTTGCCGTAGCGTCTTCTCCATAGAAAATAAAAACTGGAAATGAAAGAAACACACGCAGCCGTGCTTGAAACTAAATAATAGTATTGAAGACAAAATTTGTGTAATAGTTGTAATTCTAAGCATAACCGGCACATCAAGAATTTCGAGAGCAATTAATCTGGTATGATTGTCTCTAAAAAAATAGAGTAGTCAATTTCGTGTCTCTGACAAGAGGTTGTTTGATATCTAGACAAGACACAATATAGCATAAAGATATTTTCTATTTTTTAAAAAGTCAGTAGATGCTCCAATCATATAAAGTGCCAACATGCCAAAAAAGAGATCGAAAACGATGGAGACAGAAAGGATGGGAACTTTTAGTTAGATTCTAAAAGGAACTCCATTGTTCTTAGTATATTCTCCGAAATCATATAGACAAAAAACAGCTGGAAGAAATAAAAATGTTTTTTGAAAAGAAAAATCTCTCCAAAATGTTTCTGTAAATATGCAACCAAGTTGTGATGCGACTGTGTTATTTTGAAAATATAAATAAAATCGTAAACAAATGCTACAATCTCTTGTATTTATCGATATAAATAAAAACGAATCGCCAAATGTGTTGCTAAGCGCAAACCTCGAGAAAGGCTTGGCCAATTCGGCTAATTTTTTTTAAAACAATATTTTCGTTAAGACACGAGGATTGTTCGTATGGAGAGAAAAAATAGAAAAATTGTCAGGAAAATAATAAAAACGACACTTACTTTCCCACCAAAAATCTTCTATTTATTTCTTATTATTCTATTCATTTTCTTAGTGTTTGATGCAATTAAAATTATACATTCTTAATTAATCGCTTTTTAGAATGCATTTTGAAGTGCTTTTGAATTAAAATGAATTAGAATAAAAGAGATCAAATATCTCTAATCTGTATCGCGTTACCCCGACTGGAGTAGAAAATTCCCGTATGTGCAATATGTTGTAATTGTTGACAGCTGTTTTTTCATTTCAATTAAAAGCTTAAAAAATATGTGCATAGATATTGTTGTAGCTATCTCAACCTCAATCGATAAATAGAATAGTCTTGACTTGATTTTTAAAAAATGCAGACTTGATTTGCGGTTTTTCTTTATTTCATGTATGCAATATAAATAAATTGTTTTTAGGGTTAGTTTTGAGCTTTTTCATGTGTATAAAGTCGCGAGTAAAAGCTAATTTATAATATAAATAATTATTTGGGCAGGAATACAGTTTTATAACAGCAGGGGGGAAAAACCAAAGAAGATTATTCCATGGTTAAATGAATATTTGTAATCATTTATACACCGACATATAAGAATCGATTCAAAGTCGAATTAATTGAATGAAATAATTTAATAAGATATTTTAGTTATTACATAATTTGCATTGCACTATAATCATGATTCTATTTTCAATTGTATAGACATATTAGGGTAACGCAAAATTCGATGAAAGGAGGCAAACTATGTAGAGCATTCATAAAAGATGAACTTGTGCGTTAATTTTAAATTGCAATTTTTCTTTTAGTTTAGTTATATTAACACGCCGTTTTAAAGTAAACCTAGAACTATTTTTGGAAGATACTTGTGGGGCCCCTTCTCCAAAATTCCCTTGATTAATTGTTTGCATTGCTATGTATGCTAATAATATGAAATTAATTTATTATAAAAGCAATCTTTCTTAAATGTCATAAATATTGAATTCACTTGTATTATTTAATTCTATATTAAATATATCTTATAGGTGTTATTATTGAATGGAATTCATATGCCTTAAAATAGAGAATCCCTTCGTATTATTTTGTTGTGAAGACATTCTTTATTATCCATTCACAACTAACCACTTTACAAAAATTTTATATTAATGGAGAGTTTTCAGTTTTAAAATAGGGACATATAATGTTATCCCCAAGGATGAACTTACTTTGCATCCTGAATTCCTAACTTGAGAATAGAAACTGGCTCTAAAATGACACTTTCGTACACAACTTGCATGGCGGTGTTGGGCCAGATTAATAGTGAAAGGGTTAACATTGTATTCATTGTTTCCCTACCATCTAACTTTTCCTTTCTTTGTGCATGTTTATCATTTATGAAACAATTTCACTCTAAGCGGCTCTTCTCTAGTTTCTTGGAATGTTACATTGACCATTTCTTCAAGTAGAATGTACCTAACTTTGATACATTCAAAATCTGAATCTTTCTTGAGTAAAAGTGCATACATTCCCAAAATCCAGGGACGATTCAACTCTGTAAATAAACAATACACATTCCCTCGGACGCAGGAAAAGAAAACGAAAAAAAATCGTTGCACACGCACTCCTAGTTACAAGTGAATAATAAACACCAAAAGAAAAAAACAGTTGGTAGTAACAGTAATTTCATATACTACAGACGCATCAAAAATTCTGGAAATAATTTTACTGCTGCAGGAGTCCCTGAAGACTGTAGTAGCCTGTCTGACGAGGAAGCATTTGATTTCCGGGTAAGGAAAAAAAAATCAGAAATGCCATTTCCGTTTTTTTGAAATCCAGCCGACTGCCTGGGAGTTAAAGAGTGCGAGAGAGTGGAGCTGCAGAAAGAGGAAATTTTTAGCTGAATTCTAAATGGAACTCCCCGGTTCTTTGTCCATTCTCCGAAATCATATCGACAAAGAAGGGGGTAAAAGAAATGAAAATGCTTTTTGAAAAGACGTGTAAGGGAAAAAGCCACGCCAAAAGTATTCTATAAATATTTGACCAAGTTATGAGATGCCTTTGTTCTTCAGGAAATAAAAAAAATGTCTCAAAAAATGTGCCTTGCCTGGAACTTATTTCTTTTATAAATAAGTGAGAAGGAGAGGATATAGTTTTATATCTTTTAGAAAAGAGTTGGAGTTTCGGAAAGAATTGGCTTGAAATAAACAATTATAGGCTCAAAGGTTATATTTTTTAATGTTTTTTATGGAAAAGATTTTGGTTAAGCTTATTATAGTATTAATAATACTCATTACTAAAGTTTCGGTATGTAAAATAAAATAATGGCTTTCAAACATTTTAAACAATAATTTAAAAAGATAATTTTTCCCATCGAAGAATACTAATTAATTATTAATTTATGAAAAATACTAATGGCTTACCTATATTAAAAATACTGAACACTAAAAAAATTATTTTTACATATTTTCTCATCTTCAAGGCATTTATTTTTTAAAAACTTTTTTAGAACACTGATGTTTTTTTGAGAAAAGTCATAACTTTAAAGCAACAAAAACCATTATAAAAAATTGCACAATACGACACAAATAAAAAAAATATGGTATTGTTATAAAACAGTTCTCTTTCTTCAATTGATACAAAGAAGCAGTATTGAAATATTTTAAAGGAAAAAAAAACTATGGTATTATAAATTTTTAAAATGTTATTATTGAAATAATTTGATACTTTAATTTAGCATTCCAAAAAATCACGTTGATTCACCATAATAGTTAAATTAATTTTTTAAAAACTACTTTTTAAAATTTTAATACTATTCTAATATGAATATTTTTATTTCTAACTATATTTATGGGTTACCTTAAATATAATACATAAACTTATTCTTGGCATTCAATTTATACATTGAGGTACTTATCACAATTTTACTATTATGAGTAGGGACAGTTGAGAAAACTCACTACCTCGTTTTATACCATATATTAAAAAAGGCATGAAAGTAAATGCTTGTTGCATGATCAGTTTTATTTTATGCAAACAACAATAAAGCATAAGAAAACTTGAAAAGTTTGTCTCTTATAGAAAAAAAATTAGAATTCATTAGACATGAAGTTGAAAAAATTTAACAACAAAATTAAAGCCTTTGGAAATTCTCACTGCTTATGTATTTCATTAGTTATCATAAATAAAAATCTAAACAATATTTGAAATGTTACAGATATAAATTTGTAGAAAAATGATGAAAAATTCGAAAAAAGCTTTCATATCTAAAAGAAAAGAATATATATTTTTTTCATTTTGACCCAAGATGTCAAATGTGTGAGGATATAAAATAGGAAAGAATCTCATAACGTTACTTTAAAAATAAATTTTATGAACATGCATTTTTTAGATTTTAAGAAAAGCGTTTATTAATGTAATTAAACCATATTATTAATTAAAAATTTTCCTCGTTTCTAAAATGTTGATCTGAAGATATCAATTTACTAAAGTTCATTTTATTCCTTTCGATGTAATAACCGAAGTAAGCGCTTAGTCACAAATATTGAAAATAAATATATATATATATAAAAATACACCACGTGTTGTTGTTTTTTTAAATAAAACACTGAAATAGATTGAGATAGGAACGTGAACAGGCTGCTGTTTATAAAAGATATTCAAATTTGTATTTTTCTCTAAAAGAGAACGTCTCAAGAAAAAGCTTAACATTTCATTTTTAAAACATTTATATCGACATATAGAATACCGTGAAAAATATGTTAAAACATTTTTCAAATTATTTTGTCTAGTTTAATCAATGCACTAAAATATTATAAAAATTCCCCCAAACATGTTTATTTTATGAAGCTGCTGAGTTGGACATCCAAAACATATGCTATATCTCATAAATGGATGCAAAATCAATTAGGAAAAGAAAGAAGATTAGGACAGCGATTTTTCGTGATAAAATAAAAGGCTACAAATTTAAGAGAAAACAGTTTCAAAATAGAGAAAATATAAAAAAAAAATGTAAAAATAACTTGTTGACTGCTAGCCCGCTTTATTTTAGTAATTTTTTTAAAAAACTCATTTATGATTTTCTCTTTTTTTAATGTGTGTAAAATTCTTGAATTTTGATGTATGTCCATATTACATAAGAAGTATATCATAAAAATTCCAAATTAAATTTTGCTTTATTTTTCGTCTAAAATGAATACTTTGCTATCTATTCGAAACTGAGACGCAACTCAGCTTAAAACCTTAAAGTTATTGTGATATAATTTTTTCTTTTCAAAATATATTGGACGGGATTATTTTTTTTTTACGTCTAAAACTGGTTACACCTTGCTTTACCAATTTAGAAAATACTGATTTAAGAAAATTGCTTCAAATTTTAACGTCTAAACTCGATGTGATTTTTAAGCAGCGCACTTACGTATTAGACCGTCGATCTTTATCACCAAATTTGATGGCGTGTCCAATGAGTTATTAAATAGCCAATAAGGGTGAAAATCGCCATTATTTAAAAAATTGTTCAAACGTTAACTGCTCTCTGCCATTTTCTTGATTTCGTTGGAGTCGACGGTTTATCGCTAAATTTGAACCCGTTGCCAATGAATTACTAAACCATTGGCATTGACAGTCTAATACGCCAAATACAGTTTTAAAAAAATTTATTTTGCATATCTTAATTCAATATTTTGCCTAGATCTCCATAGTTACTTAAACGCTATTAGTTAACTGAAAAAGGACAACAGGCTTATCATTCGGAAAGCATTGTTTTTAAGATTGTGTAGATAGTAAAGATAATGCCAAACATTTTATATTTTGTATACTTAAAACAACAAATATATCAAATGAACATTTCTTTAAAAATTTACAGATATATATTAGTTTTGTTTGGAAATTATTGTGAAAACAATATGAACAACAGATCAGTGCCTCTTGTTTTTAATGGTTTCTCTTACTGCAAAAGGAAAGGATGTTTATTAAATTTTTCCAGAATATTCTTTGAAATACATGAACAAATCTTTTTCTTTACCACTGAAGAAAGCTTTTTTAAAATTTAGTCAAGAAAATTTATTTCAGAGAAAATGAATGATTTAAAACAGCTGCTTTCTCAATTCTCACACCAGTGGGAAATCAACAATGCAAATAATAATAAGTAAAATTTGAGAAAAAATGTACGCAAATATTAAAAAAACTAAGTTATATGGAGATTAATTGTACTTTAACTGAAAAAAAGCAGTTTCTAATTTAATTGAATCGAGTCTTCAAACCTAATATACCATTCAAGAAATAACCAAAAGCAAAAACTTACCATTCTTTTCAAAAAAATATTTGCTTTTTCGAAAAGTGACGGGATTATTCTGATTTATTAGTAATATTATATACAAAAATACGTAGAAAGAAAGACATTTAACTTTTCTTTATCGTTCAAAAATTTCCTTAAAATATAATTTTTTTCACATGCACAAGTTACTCAGAATCGGATATTGACAATTTCTAAAACTTATTATCTAATAGTAAACAAACTACGATTGCCATAGATAATTTTTGTCGATTGATGAAAGAAAGTCAGGAATTTTTAAAGGATTGTCTTTTTCCGATATATGTCAAATTGTTTAGTAACTAACAATATTTCAAATTGATCAGAAACACAAGCCAAATATCTCAAAATAACCATCACTTAAATAATGACATAGCACAAGTAAGGAATGACAGAAAAATTTCTCTAAGATAATGGAATGGTTGCCTATTCATTGTGAGGCAATAAATTAAGAGTCCCTACAAGCCAAACTTCAGAAATAATTAGAATAGACCCGAATTTTGCTCCCTTGATAGAACTCGCAATTAAAGGAGTATTTTCACGAAAGTCTCCAAAATACCCACTGGAATTTTCCCCCTCACGACCTCAAGGCTTCAAAACGACATTATTTACAGAACTGCCATTATCTTTGTAACTAATGATCGGATCAAGCTCATCTTTTTTGTTTTGTTTTTTATGAAATACTTACAAGAATAGTTTCCTTTCTTTTCACATAAAATCCCAGGTCGCACATCCTGTAGTATAGTATTGCACAATATTGTGCGATATTATATGATATTAAACAATATTCCACAACATTAAACAATATTGCGGTCATTATTCAATATTATATAATATTTGTGTGCTAATAGGAACATAATTTTTTTTAAAAAAATTTCGAATATATTATATTGTACGCTGTATAAAATTGCATCTTAACATTTTATTAATCAATTTATATACATTTTTGGTCTTTTTTATGCTACAGACTTGGAGGGTAGAGAAAGTAATTAATTTCTGCATGCAACGTGGCTCCTTCATGTGGAAACCACAGCCAATGCATTCTCAATGAACACTGAGCATGCTCAATTGAATAATTTATGTGCATATTGAGCATAATTTTTATGTTCAATATGCACATAATATTGAGCATTATTTTTAATTTATGCTCAATTAAATAATCAATATTGTGTTTATATAGATACTTTATAAATTTACATTTTTATAAAAATCTTATTTATAAATATACAGAGAAAAGTGCAGTTTCTATGAAAAAATCCACTATGTATTGAGATTAACGTTTATCAGAAATCTTTCAACTGAGTATCTGTTGAGCCATTTGATAGGCCCTATACAAAAGACTTTACACAGTTTCTGAAAATAATATTGCACCCAAAATATAGATGCTTATAAAATAGTAAAACAAATCTGCAAAGAATTGAACGAGTGCTTGTCTGTACTTCTTTGTGTATGCAGATTCGATTTCACAAAGCATAATGCCTTAAATAAGTTAAATTTGATATGCTGTACTGTGGTACACACTGTTGTTTATATCAAATCATGTTTCGTCAGAGGAAAAAGGTGTCCAAAATATATATTCGTTTTTCTGATTCTTATATTAAGTGCTTGACTGCGATTATTCATCAAGGATCGTATGATAGGCTCATTAAAAATGTTAGAGGGCAACAATTATATGATAAGTAGGGCAAGAGGATGATAATGCATTCATTATAAAGCATTAGAACAGTTTTCAGGGGAATCGCACATACCGACTTTTTAAATTATAGAGTCATTGTCAAGTGATTTCCAACTCTTTTTTTAATGATGAATATTATAGAAATCTGCGAGGAACTTGTCATTACTATTCGAAAAAAATTTCAATGGCACTTGGTAACAAAAATTAGTAACATTTGTAGAAATATTTCAAGCATTTTATATTTTCTAAGAAAAGTATTAAAAAATTCTAGTAAAATTACTCATTTATATTTCACAAGAATATTTTTTTTGAATTATCATTATGTGCTTTCCATTCATTCCCTTTAAAAGAATAATAACATTTTTTTACTAGATAATTTATGGAATAAGCGTAAAAAATATTAATGCATTTAGTTTTTCATATATTTATGTTATGTACCACAAAAGAAAAAAAATGCAAATGACACAAAGAAAACGAATGATCTCATAAGAACAATGATGCAAATAGTCTTTAAAAATGTAATAAAAAAATATTCTTTCATTTTCCATTGCTACTAATGCTTTCCTTAAGTGCTAATTATTTTGAAAAAAACTTCATATATGTCTTTATAAAAAATTAATTAAAACAACCATCATTAATCCTTATTGTTTTTACAAGCAGAAAAAAAAACTTCAAAGACAATCTTTCGGAAATAAATACTGCATTTAAAAACAGAATTCTTTTCCATTTTAAACGAAATTGTCAAACTTATATGAAATACTCAATTAAGATTCTAAAAAAACTTTTAAAAGAAAATAAAACTTTATAAATATTCAGAAATTGTGAAAAGCCGAATTAATTATTTCGATAAAAAAACTACAATGGTTATTAATCTAACCTAAAATATTAAAAAATTGAATTCCTCCGCTTTCTTTGCTTGCAATGAAGATCTCAGTGCAGCAAATAATGAAAAAAAATCATTTTTAATAATTCTGAATAAACACAATTCCAAAAACAAGGAAAAAGAATAAATATATATTACAATTAAAATAGGAAGTATAGAAAGCCTTAAAAATAATCTCTGAAGAAAGAACAAAATTGAAGGCATAAGTTTTTAAAAATTTTGTCTGAGCTTGAAATGAATTAGAAAGCATTATCACTTGCTACTTTTATATTTCTTCATTTCAAAATTATTATCATTTCGCCTTGACAATCCAATGCTCAAAAGCTGTCAAGACAAAGCAAAAAGAATCCCAAATTTAGTGAATTTTCTCTGAAAGAAACCAAGAAGAGAAATTCTGATAAGCATTTAAGAATCTCAAAATATATATTTAAACTAAAAACAAAAAAAAGCAATAATCTCCACATACAGAGTCTGGTTAAAGGAGCTTAAAAGACTTTATGATACTCTTCAAAGTGAACGAACATTTTTTTTTTATCGCGTGGGCAATAATTGAATCGAATACACCAAAAAGAAAAACATGAAAGGTGTTTGATTATTCTTTTGAAGCGACGAAAAAAAATGAAAACTGATTATTTCTTATTATGTACCTTTATTTAAATCTTGATGTAAGTTAAAAAGATCGGCAAAGCTGTAAGTTATTTAATATTATTCTAACGTTTGCTTTCATGCTTTAAAAAATTTTATTCGGAAATTATTTTAAAATGGATTATTTCTGGAACAGTTTTTAACTTTCATTTATTCATGCGGTTCTTGATTTTCTTTAAATTTAAGCTTTCTTCGGTAGAAACATATATAACAGAGTTTATGCATTGTACAGGGTGTACATAAATAAATATTCCATCTTTGAAAGGGTATTAAAAGAAAGCAAAATAAAGAGCGATATTTAAATAAAAAGTATAGTTATAATAATTGAAAGGGATAGTTGAAATATAAAGTAATAGTTAAAAGTTTTAAATTATTATATGTATAAAATGTGAACCACCTCCCCCTCCAAGATATATGAAAGATATTTAGATAGTAAGATGATGCATCTCGTTTTTTAAGCATGCTGGATGCAATGCTTTGGAAACTTACAGATATAGTTGTTTTAAGTTTATTATATATAATACTTTTAATAAAATGCTTGTTATTTATCCACTCAAGTTCAAATACAATTCAATTTTCAAAACTCGTAGTGGATAATACATGATGTTAATACATTTTTTTAAAAAATTAATTCATCAATTAAATTTAATTGAATTATAATACTTTTTATAGAGTTTTAGTGGTTTGTAATGAAAATTGAAATCAACAGGCTGTTGTTCAATCGATAAAATGCAAAGGGATAGGGGTGCCCTTTCTAGAGCAGGGACATCCTGTATATCCTGTATTTCCCCTAACCTTTGAACCGTCGATGTATACTTTTAATAATATAGTGGATGATTCTCCTTGTGCTAGCAGGTATACAAAAATAATATGGGCATGGCTATTCTCTAGAGATTATAGGAAGCGCCTCTAACGGAAGGGGTTTTGCAGTTACTGGTGATGGTCCTTAAAATTCATCCAGGGGTCCTGCAATATTCTGTTGTGGCGTTACGGTTATTCAGTTTTTCCCAAGGTCTTGAAGTCAAGTCAGAATAGTCGATTATTAAACCTAATAATCACAATGCTTTATATTTTCATTGAGTATTGTGTCTTTTTAGGTAGATGAAATATCTGTCTAAGTATTCAAAATTCTTAATATTTTCGAGTACTTAATATCAATTCTTTCGTCAGTACCTAACATTGAAATTTTTATATAAGGTTTGAACTATAACATAAAGAGAAAAGATCTAAATCAAGACAAAAACTGTGGAATTATTTGATTTTAACTAAGAAGATTATTTGAATGCTGTGCAGTTTCTTAACCCTTTGCAGCCCGAAAAATAATTAGACGCAAAATTATTCACCTAATACAAAGAATTGTTTATTGCATTATTTTAAGTCGAATTTCTTTGAAAAATGAATCTACATCTCTTAACCATTATCTAGGCTTTTTTAACAAATAAATCTGAAAAATAAATAAATAAAACGTCAAAATCATGCACAGTCTTGAATGTCGAGTCAGAGGCACCTGCGGAGTGCAAAGGGTTAAAGGTTGGTCGGTGAAGGTCTAGGTCTCAAATGATATCCCCATAAAGTAAAAGCTTTTCGATCACTGTCATATACCATTGTTTGATTATTGGATGGATAAAGTTCCAGTTGAATTTAATTAACTTATTTAAATAAAAAAATTAAGCTATATCTTTTCAACAGAGAGCTAGAATCCAGAAAGACTTCTTTATTTCATCATCATTCAAAATATCTCAGTATTTTAAGATAAATATTATAATACTATTATTAACAATTTTAAATATTCAACTGATCGATGGCATAGTCTATTTGATACTTTATTACGAAAAATGGAATTTATATTTTATGAACTTTTTCCTTTCCCATTCTTAGCTGCAATTACATAAATTTTAACTAAAATTGCAGGAGAAATCCTATTAATTATTTTTCATAGGGCCCCTTGAAAAATCCATTGAATCCAAGGGTTCCATGAATCGAAAAAATTTTAGTAATCAGGGTATATTTTCCTGAAGGGTTCTGTGCTTACTCTGATTCAATTTCAACAAAAGACTTCAGAAGAATTTTGCTGGTTAGTTATGATTGATTTTATCCTTCTCTTGCAGTGCTAGCCTCGACACCCGAGCCTCAGTGCACTCTCATGGAGTTACATCGGTGCCTCCAGTCCTTGCAGACGCAGAGCAATGATCTGGCCTTTGCCGCCACTCGATATGAATTACTCACTCTCTGCAGGTAATAAACACTAACTAACTATAAAGTTGCTTTTACTTAAGATTTATTGAAACCAAAGCTTCCGTACATAATCAGATTCGATAACAGTATTTTAATTTAAAAAATTCGTTTTTATCAGTGAATAATTTTCACTCTTCTTGTTATTTTTACTTTAAACGTCTTTAAAGTGAGCGTCTATTAGTGAATTACTCTAACTTCAAACGCCTTCAAAATGAACTTCTATTAGAGAATTATTTTCACTTAAAACGTTTTCAGAATGAATGTCTATTAGAAAATTTTTTTTCATTTAAAACGTCTTTTATTAGTGAATTATTTTTATATAAAAGATTTATATCCACTTAAAATTTTTGACATTGTTCAAAATGATAAAAAATTCGACCACTATTCCAACAAAGTTTTCTTGCACTTTTTACCTCCCAGAATTGGAAAAAAGTAGGTTTTGAATTATTTTGTTGTTAATTTGTAAATTTGATTATATGTGTGTGAGTAACAGCAAAAATTTACAGATTAGTTTAATTTATTCAATTACATCTAAATATTTTCATTATAACTAAATTGAAATTAATATCAAAATTAAAGCGAAATTGGTCGAAATAAGAAGAAACGTTTTCAGATTCAGCTTGTGCGATTTTACAGTTTCATATCAAAGTACGTGAAAGGTGCCAACAATGATATTTTAAAACAGCGTACGTTAAATAAAAATATTATTTTTACTTATTAACTAAAGATTTTATTTATATATTCTCAAATTCACTTCCGTTTTAAATATTACAAAATTTTAGTTAATGTATTGAATCATACTTCAGCTCCTTCAAAAGTTAAATAGATTTATTATTTACGATTTTATTAATAATAATGATTAATTTAGCAGAATTTTAGTATGAATTTTTCTCGCCAAATATGACAAAATCATGCCAACGTTATAGAAATTTTACAAAATCTTACCAAATAAGATAACCAATTACTTTTTAGTACTGTAATAAAAAATATAAAGATTACATTTACAAAAACTCTTTCCTCGAAAATTGCACTTTTGAGTACCAAAAGATTTAAATGCCAAGGAGGAAAAAGTCAAAAGAGGTAAGATTTTTTTAAAAAAATATTAGGACAAAATAAGTATTAGTGGCATGATCGAATAAATAATTTTTTTGAAATTCTGTAATGTAGTTACAAACATTTTCTCATAATAACTGTTTCTGGAATTAATACGTTATTAATTAATAACTGTTTCTGGAATATTGAATAATCAATATTCCTCTTTGGCCGGCGTCCTAACACAGAGGTATCGCGTCTTCTTCGTGTTCTGGGCGTCCCGGGTTCGAATGCCGGTTACGGCATGGTTTTCTTCTGTGTACTATTTGTAAGGTGCGTGAGTGTGCCCCCCCCTGTAAAAAGGGGCTGTACAAGTGAATGTAATGAGTGTGTAGTTAAATCGTACTCTTGACTCTAGTTGGCGCTGCTTCAAAATTAGAGAACCTTCATTCGGCTTAAAACTCCCTGATGCCTTGGCGAAGCTTGTCCATGGCAAGTGTCATTGGTAACAACAACATATTCTATTTTTTTTAAAAAATTAAATATTATTGTAAGATAAATTTGTTTCTGATTTCAGTAATATATTCTCCAACATTTTGGAATGTTAATAATATTAGAGTTATAAAGAATTTTTTAAAAAAATCTTCAATAGGTCAAATATAAATTCACTGTTTCAGGGAATAATAAACAGGAAGTTTATTTAAAATAAATATTAACAACACACTGCTTCATGAGTTTTACGGAATCATTATTTGATTGAATAAAACTAGCGATTCTGAACGGATTAATGTCAGTAAAAATGGAAGTTTAATATTTTACCATCACGATATACTAATGCATACTTAATTATTTATAACTTGAAGAACCAACTTTCAAAAATCAGGCAGCTTACAAAAAGCTATAACTACCCCTAAACACAGCACAAAACACTTGTGAAGAATTAAGCGGGTTCGAAATGTTATAATAAACCTCACAACTAGTGATATTGCCCAGGAACTACCATGAGAATTTTTTGACGAGGTTTATCTTAAAACATTTTCGTACACACTCACATTTCTATTCCCCAAGGAACCATAAAGACCCTACGAAAAATATCGGTACAAATACTTAAGAAGAAAAAAAATAGGCTCTATTGGTATTTTAAAAAATCTCGATGTCGAATGTTTTGGTAACTCGCGAACGAACAGCCAGGGCTTACTTCTTTTACTACCTGATAGGGGCTGCTTCCCTCATATTAGAGGCGACTGATGCACGCTTATCTGCGGCAAAGTATTACCTCAACAACCCCCGAGGAAGGTCATTTGCAGCAAGAGCTGCCCTTCATGAATAACAAAGGAGATCTGCACTGGCAATCCAGAAGTTAGCAAGGAGATAGATGGGAGAAAGAGAAAGAAAAAACGAGAAATAGTTTGTATCTCTTTGCAGTAGGTGATTTAGAAAACGTTGCGATTTTTTTTTCTGTTTAAAAAATGCATCCCATATTTATACGAGAATAAAAAATGCATCTAAAAAGTATATGGTGAAGCACCTCTTGGATTAAATAGCTAAATATTTATTCTGAAAACCAAAGTGGCTCATAAAGTAGAAAATGTTTATAGTAATCTGTGGAATGTGTTTTTTTTTCATGACTTTAACAAATCTCACCATATGTTTGGCACAGTTTAATCATAAATGGTTTGTGCGCCAATAAACTTTATCAAACCTTGAACACATGTTGCAAAATAAGGTTTCAGGGTTTAGTTAAAGTGAAGTTGTTTTGCAAAACTACTTTCTTCAATTCATTTATAGCATTTTACCATGAAATAGAAAAAGCGTGAAAATATATAACAATTTAAGTACTAATGATAAAATATTTATTATTTTATTCTATTAGGTCATTCTATCTTTGTTTTTCAAAAACCGTTTGTCTTCACATTTATATTTAAATATGAAATATAATACAACGAAAATTAGAAAATCTTGATAAGAATACCTTTCCACCTTATTTGTTTTGAAAAATTTTCATTGTTTATTCATTTATGAATCTTAGAACTATTTTGAACATCTTATAATCAATTTATAGCCCAAATATTAAATGGAATATTTTCTAAGATTTCATTTTTAGTTTCTTTTTATCAAAATAATGATGCCCTATTACTGATTGTAGTTAATAAAATAGTTACGAATGTTTAAAATCCCAAAATTTTCTTTCACAGCGAGATATTTGAGGAATTTAATAATTGTTTTGACAACAAACTTTAATCCATCTTGCTCTATGAAGTGATCAATAAAATCAGGAAAAGGAAGAATGAAATGATGATTCAAAATTCTATTTAAAAAAAGAAGAAATGTCAGGAATTCTAGCTAAATTCTTTTAATTGCTAAAACAGTTTTCTTTTTGATGAACTACGTCCATTTCAACTGTAATATGATGATGACGTATAAAGAAGCAATGGCGGTATTTCCTCCCAAATGACGCCAAATTTACACACTACAAGCTTTCCGAAAGAGGGCCCCGTCGTATCTCATGTGATTCGAATCCTCGTATAAGGTGGTGAATGCATAACAAATCTTAACTTTAATTAGCTAGAACTAAGATACTGGCCTCAGATAAACTGCATTTATGTTGGAAAAGCTTCAGAAAAGAATACTTTAAAAAATACATTTTTTGTAATTTTTTTTATATAATTGGCTAATATTACCAGAATTAATTACTTCTTCCTTCCCGCAGCACACTGAAAGAGAGCGTTTCCTGTGTGGACAACCACATGAAACACTGCTTTACTGTCACGCAGAGAAAAGTGTTCAACCACGTGGTTGCTGGGGCCAGACAGGTGCTACTGGAGTTGTGCGTACCAGGCGCCATTCAGGAAGGTAGACCCCCTCTTTTGAACGTTCGATATCATTTTGACATTTATAAAAATTTAATCTAACTAATTAGGGTATTAAATCTTACTATTGTCATGGATATAAAGCCTTAATAAAGTGTTTCCTTATAAATGCAACAATATGTTATGGTTACAACCATGGTCACAAAGCTATGATAACGAAATAAAGTTTTAAATTAGTGCTAAGATTATTCATAAAGTAATTATTATAATTTTGTTTGTTGAAGGAAAAAATTCTAGTTTCTCCAGAAAATTTATTCCGTAGGTTTGAATATCCTTATTATTATTAAATTCTCCATTTCTACACAATTGGATTACTATTGCATTGTATGTCAGCCATTGTACGAGTATTAAGGTCAACATGTACTTCAAAAGAAAAAAGGATATTAAAGCAAAAATTAACCTTAATAATTTTGATTTTAATTAAATACTTTTTTATTAAGTTTTGAAATGATTTGAATTCTATTTTTTAAAACACTATATTTTATGTATGGTTGCAGTACTATAATAAATTTGAATGTATTTTATATTTCTTAATTTCCCGATTCAAAATGATTCAGAAGCTTTTCTTGGGGAGGGAAGTTGAAATCAGGACATCGAGAATGCCAGTTGAATATTAACTTCAGATTGTCAAATAAGCGTCAATTGAAAAATAAGCAAAAAACTGAATTAATTGTAAAATGTCAGGATGTATAATTTTTTGGACATTATAACACACTTCAGAACCAATAATAAATTTTAAACGAAGAACTGTGATCAATTTTGATTTTTTAATAGTTTAAAACTATATTTCATTGATTTTCTATTGTCTAAAGCTAAGCTGGAAAACCAATACATTATCCAGTTCAATACGCACAAAATTGTAGAATAGATACACAAAACTGAAAATCGTTCCGTTTAGTATCAACATTACAAGAATAACAAAACATCAATAAAAGAACAAATTTAGATTCATTTCGTATAGCTTTGGCATTCGCATCAAAACCCTTTACAATACTAATGACCGACTTATTACAGCTAGATAAAACAATTTGACAAGCTATTGATATTTGGCCTTTTGTTGTCCTACTCCTCTTTATGAGTATAAATAAGCATATTTCTTGAGGAGAATAAAAAATTTTTCTAATTTTGTCACGCTGATTCGCTATTAACTGATAGACAATATAACAAAAATATACTACCAATGGCAGATTTGCTGCATTTTTAGTATATCTTATTTTCCTATTTTTTACTTTACTCTTTTTTCATATAGTAGTTTGTTAATTTTATTTCTAACTTAGTTTAGCACATCGCAATTTTATATTAACTTGAAAAATATTATTAGCCACTTCAATTGTTTTCTAAAAGCTTACAATAAGATTTTTTTACAAATGTTAATAAATATTTAATACACAATGCAACTAACTGCTCTGTGTTTATATAAACCGTTTATGTAGTGTTTGGTACAGCATTGTAGCAACAAATATACGAAGAGATACGTTATTAAAACCAATAAATGATGAACGGGCACAATAACAACAAAAATGCCCAAATTGCCATATTTTTTTACTCTAATGAGATAATGCCAAATAAATGTTGGTGTAAACTGTGATTTGTATTGCAAAACACCAGTTATTCAAAATCAAATCAGAGCATAATATAATAAAATGGTGCAATTTTGTCACAAAATTTCAACTTAGAAATGTCCCAGAATGCTTACTTAACAATATCATGCTTGCCATATTGAATTACCACACTTATTATAATTAATCAATTGTATACTTAAGTGTTAAATGTAAATGTTTAATTAATAACGTATGTTCCTTTTTATGTAACATATAATTTGTGCATTTAAATGGCATTTCATTTTGCCAAAAAGTGCATGAATTCAAGTATAATTCTTCAATTTCTAAGATACTCCGCAGTTTACACCATTGCAAATACTTCGGTGCAGGTTAGAACTTCGATATCCATACTTAAAACTTAGAACGAAAGGGAAAGAATGAAAACACTTTTTCATTACGGAATTTTAAAACTTTAAGGATAAAATTAATAGTTTTAAAGTGTTAAGAAATGAAAAGAAATTTTCTCCGCATAAACTTTGAGAGTAAATCGTCTGCAATGTGCTCTTTCAGCGTATCTGAAGCACGCCCCTTGCTTCAAAAACGTCTCCCTAGCCGAAGATAAATGCGCACCCAAGTACAGGTACCTCATGGAACTGTCGGAGAACGTCAATCAGCGGCAGAATGTGGACGATGGACTTCGGGAATCGTGCTGGTAAGTGGCTTTGAAAATCCCTCAAAGGCCTCCCCCCGCTCAGTCAGCAGGATGCTCGCCCCCTAACACGATTTATCACGGTGCCGGTGGAAGGGACGTCCGTCAGCTGCTGTGTTAGGGCCGTAAGGGATGCTAAAGAAAGGAGGGTAAAGAACAAAAAGTGGTCTGCATAGAATTTAGATCGAGCGCTTGATCCGCCACGGAATGCTAAGAGAAAGAGAGGAAGATAAGTTGTGTACAGGCTGTCGACCGTAAAAGTCCAAAGGATACGACGCCGATAATCTCCGTCATTTATAAAGGCTGTGGCCTATCATGCTCATAGTACATGGAAAAACAAAGGTCTTGTACAATTTAATATAAAACAGGAAATAAAATGCATTTGCTTTTTACAATCGTTCATAACGTTATAGAATATGAAGATGAAAAATCATCAGCGTCATGTTTAATAACGCTTACACCGTTAGATTATTAGTAATTGAATGTAAAGTACCCCTAAGCGAGAAAGTTATTGGTGTTTCGAATAAAAAATGTAATAATGCATAAAATTAATTAATATCATGTATAAGTTAAACGTTTAAGCTATTACAAATAATCTGGTTTGGTAACAGTACAAGCTTTACCTCTAGAAAGAGGTGGATATTGTATATAGTTAAGTTTAGTTATATCAACACACCGTTGCAAAGCAACTCTAGGCGTATTTGGTAATAATTCTGAATTGCGGCCAAAAGACAAGAACGACACTAGAGCTGGCACCCTCCCCCCCCCTCTCCACACCACTCTACAGCAATGAGTGGATGTTTGGTATTGACAGATTTAACTTGCAACTGACCCCCTTACGCGAAGAATCTTTCGTTGAATCGGGTCTTGAACTTGAAACCCTATGGCTCACGAGCTGAAGACTTGCCAACAATTTCTCTATTGTATATAAAGCCAACCATACAGAATATCAAAATTTGAAGACTAACCGTGTTGCTTTTTGTGATGCGTTATGGCTCAAGATTTAAATATTGTGCATTATGATTGGGTGGTTCATTAGAAAAACTTTTTATTTATTCTGCCTGTTAATTAAACTGCCAGTAATGTTATTATTATGCCGAATAATCTCATGTTTGTATAACTGTTTGAATTTTTTGGTACCCATTTTCTCTCTCAGACGCGATCCTAATTTCTTTGTAATGGCGACTTGCAGACCCCAGCAACTTATATTATGAGGCCTCTCTTTTTATCATTGAAGAATTTAGTCTGCATCCTCCAACGCATTTTTTTTATCTGAGCATGTTCAATCAATATGCTAATACTTTATTTTAATAACTTTGTGAGAATTTATTTATTTTTATTTATTTATTTATTATCTTAATAAATATGTTACGGAAAAAAAATCAATATCGTTCTAGAAATATTATCTGTACTTATTAATTATGACTTCTTACGTGAAAATAAAAACTTTTAATTATAATGATAAAAAATGAAATAATAAACAAACATAGAATTATGAATTTATTTTCCAGGACCTATCTCAAAGAATATGATACAACAAATTAAATAGATAATTAATTTACTTATTTTTTATGTATATGAAATTAATTACCACATAATTAAGTTTTGATTTACTTCATAAGGATTGTAATAATCCAATGTAAATATACATTGTGGTCTCAATATTTTTTATTTGTAAAAAGCGTACAAACGTATTATCCCAACGATCATTTTCGCCAAATCAAAAAACGATCGCCAATAGATTGCTTGCCCCAAAAAATTAGTTTGACACGTGTTCAAAAGCACAAAAGAATTTTAGCCACCAAATGAAATTTGGCGCGATTGGCGCTTTGTTGGTATAATAAGTAACAGTAAAAATTACATATTTCACAAAATTATTTATTTTCCAGATTGCTAATAACATTTATTAATGAATTAACCCCTTCAATCCAGCAGCCCTAGACAGTTACCTAGTTTATCTAATATTAAATTCTCTATATTTTCTTTATAGACGAATGCTTCTCCGTGTTTCACTTATTGATAACATTCTACATTATTTTATTAGTTTGTTATTTGACATAAAACATAATAAAATATTTTAATTAAAAATTCTTTTTTCAGTGCTTTCGGTGAATTCGTGACTTGCAAATACCTCCATGTGAGTCAGGATTGCGGACACGACGCAGCTCTCTTTCTCCAGCAACACCTGGACCGCATTTCGAGCCCGCTCATTCACGAGCACTGTGCCCACTACACGTACGCGACAGACGCATGCTCACCCACCTCCACAACATCGCCACTCCGTCATCATTCCGCATCGTTTCTCATTTTCTTCCTAACGTGGATGCTCGCCCGCCAAATCACGTGCCTCGACAGCTTCCCACTGATGCTCACGTGAGGCCTGACGTCGACATCTATCTCTGTTCTGTATAGTGATGACTTTAAAAGAGAGGGATATAGATACAGGAGTTTGAAAACTCATTCGAAACATTATTCGTTATGGAGTGATAGCTATACAGGAAAAAAAATTACTTAATTGGATTTTTATTGTAACTGTTGCGATTTAAGGAAGAAATATAGATCAATCACCGTGATTAAAAATGTATTTATAATTTTCATGCAATTATTTCATTGAAAAAATATAAAGCACATTTGCATCTGTATTATTTGATTGTAAAATAAAATATCATTTGAATCTTTATCTGGTTATGTATTCTTGTTCTGACTCAAAAACATTTTATTGAATACATTATGCAGTATGTTCACTAAGCGTGGCTTTATAGCTCATTTTAAATTATTAGTAACTAGCAGTACCCGCACGACGTTGCCCGGGGCATGACATCCAAAAAGAAAGATTTAAAGTTCAACCTCCACAAAATATATGTGCATGTTACGCAACATCAAAAAAACATTATAATATAATTAGAAATTATCAAAAATAGCTACAAGACATCTTTTAAAGCACACATTCAGTAATATTTAGATTGTTATAAAGGTTAAAATGTTGTATGCCCTTAGACACAACACAGGCGATCATTTCGAGGTTGAATTTCCTTCTTTTGAGCATAATATTTGAATTACTGTTTAAAATCAGATGTATACAGAAAAATGTATCATATATTCATACCACAGTTCTTACTATTTGCACATGTGCAGTTTGAATTTTTTGTACAGGCTCGGATCTCAATTATAAAACTCCTTTTTTGTTTTTATATCATTTTAATGCACTAAAACCGTCCCTACCTTCCTAAAAATTTCCCTAAATGCTCTTAAAAACAGTATAAATATCTCCAATATCCATTAACTATTTCTCGAGTTTTTGTGGTTCCATCATACAGACGCTTTCAGAAAACCATTTTATGCTATGTATAGATAAGAATATAATTTTAATGGCAAATTCCTGTAAATGATATATAACATCATGCTTTATATTTTATGTTGCGTACACCAAAGTATTGTACGTAGCAATGCATCAACGTAAACAATGCTGAAAAATAAATTGCCTTCGTATAATAAATTCGTATCTTTTAAAATACAGCAAAAATATAGAAAGATTAATCTAAAACACGAATTTGAAATACAAATGAAATTCCGTTGAATAAAAGCTTTCGACTATTTTCAATGCTCAACAATTATGACTTGTATAGTTGCTTACAATTCAATAAAAATTGAGCAAAAAAGATATTAGATGCAAAGTAATTGCATATCTAAAATTAAAAACATTACCTTAGAAAATATTGGAGGTAAAATATTAAAACTATAGTTAAACCAAAGAAATTTTATCTTTGGTGAAGAATGGCATCTGAAATGTCATAACTGTCAAGAGACATAAATAAAGGAAATTCTAAGCTCAAAATTATTGCTAGAACCCCCCCCCCCCCCGCATATTTCATTCACAATTCAACATACAACAATTCACAAATTCTTTTTTTTAATTATGCATAACTGCATGGAAAAAAATCCTTCAAAAGGTTACAAACATATGTTTTTTGTTCAATATAAACCTTTTTAGCATTTATCCTTAATCGTATATTAATCATTATGTGGGATTATTAAAAATAAACAATTAAGAGAATACTCGTAGATGTAACTAAGAATGACCAATAGACAAGAGTCATTCACTTCACGTTCCTATCCGTTCTTTTTTTTCTATAGGACAGTAATTATATTGAATTTTTATGTTACAAACGGAATGTCATTGCATAGTTATCGTAATCTTGATATATAGAGCATAATTTCAAAGACTTATTGCTTTAAATTAAGTTGGTAAATAGCTCAGTTAGGAATTAACAGAACGAAATTTTGGAAATATTAAAGAATGTATTTTACTGTTAAAATGTTTTAAGAAATACCTTCTTTTACAAAACTATTTTCTGAATTATAACAATATATATGAAAAAGAGATGACGGTTATTTTAGTAACCACCGAATTTATAAAATTAGTTTGAAATTTCCCCCCAAAATATATAATTATACATCTTAAAAACAAATATATTCATACAATATAAATTAAACAATTTCAAGGCTTTGATTAATTAGAAAATTTATCATACCTTTTTCTAATGAGAGCAAAGCTATTATATCAAGAGTTTACAAAATCTCAAACGCATCCTTTTAAATTAATCACCAGAGATCTGCATCACATTTAACTTCAAATTCTAAAAATCTAAAGTTAATTATATACAAACTATCAACATAAATTAAAAATTGCTACAAAGAATAATTTAATTAATTTTGATAGCTTACATTTTTCTAAGGAGTTTTGCTTCATTAATCAAATGCAACTGTATCGCTTGAGATAATAAGGATTTTTCAACCTATTGAAAAATACTTCATTATTGTTATGAAGTTTCTTTTTGTAAACTAAAAGGCTTGTTAATTCTTTAAAATTCCTATGAGGAAAAAAATCTCTAATGCTAATAAGTTTATAATAATAAGTTATGATTTTTTTTTCAAAAATATGGATAAACTCTTTTAAAATGTATTTAATTTGTATTTGTAATTTGACATTCAACCACACTATATAAATGAAATTTAATGTATCTAAATTAGCATTATTTTAAAAGGTTTAAATAACCATCAAAAACTTGATTTAATTTATAAATTTGAAAGAACATATACTTAGTTACTCAAATATATGTACTTCAAAAAGTTAAAAATATATACATTGAAATATCTTTTACAATATGTGTAGAATCATAAAATAACTGAATCTATTTTGCAATCTATATCTATGAAATATTGAGGTATTTGTGCATTGTCAGCATTGTGAAAAAGGAATGAACACTTCATTTCTTTGGTGATTTCTTATTAAAACATCCTAATTAATTTTCATGAGTTAAGCAGACATGGAACTGGATTCGGTAGCTCGCCATCTATGCAATGTATGTTATTCTAAATTAATAATTTAAAGCCCATCTCTACAAAAGAAACAAAATTCAATCAGTGAGACAAGAATTAAAGCAAACCAATGAAATAAAGATGTCCAGACGAACAAGCCATACCTTATTAGAATTAGATTTCAGTTAATTAGATATAGCTAATCATTTAATTATGTTAGCGAATGAATTTGAATAGAGAATGATTACTTTCACAATGGAAAACGCAAACTTCGTGAAAAAAGTAAAATTACTAATTAAGAGATCTACAAATACATTCTTATTAATTAAAAGTAATTATCTTAAATTAGCTAGCGTTTGCGGTAGTACATGTAATGTTTTTGTTTCTCTTTCCTATTATTCCTCTTCTATTCCAACTTTACAGCAGAATTATTCGAATAAATTCCACGGTGTATTCGTTACAAATTGAAAGTTTATTCTAAACTAAATATTTTTTTACTTGAAACTATTTTCCTCTAGATATTTTATTAATAAAATTAATGAGTTATTTATTCGCAGAGATATGGAATATTCTTTACATTTTTGGAAATTTTTTTAAAAAAACAAATTCCTTTCCTAAATGCAGGAATTTGAAGTTTTAATTAATTAAAAGTCTTACTTTATGATCAGAACTAGAAGAACCCCATTTTTTTCACTAAATATTGCTCCAGGAAATAATGCGTGTATTAATCTCTAGAGGCGAAAATAATCTATAATTAATTATACGCAATCCAAAAAGGATAATAATTAAAAGTTTTGTAAAAAGAACAGTTAAATTAATTTTCGTAAATTTTATTTTTGCATAAATTCCGTAACGAAACTGAGAACAGTAATTACGTTTAATTATAACGTTTTAACTATTAATCAAAAGCAAAATTTTTAACCTAACATCAGTTTTAATGTACGTTGAGATATATTAATAGTTATATATTGCTTCTAATCAAAATTTTCAATAGTAAGGTTAAAATATATACTGGAAGAATAAATTAAATAAAAATTATTTGGGAATATATGAAGAATTTAAAAAGAAATATTTTGTATTTATTGAAGGAATTAATATTTTATATTTACTGAAAATATAGCACAATATAATATCTAATTTATTCCAATAATAACAAATGTTCACTTTAACAAAAGAATTAATATTCTGCAGACGATATCTTTTTACACACATTCTCATTACATAGTTTATCTCCGGATTATCTGCAAAGCTAAGTTATTTGGAAAACGCCGATATTTTGAAAGAGGGTGAAATTAGCTGGCAAATCAAATTGTATACGCTTTACAATTGTATACAATTGTATAAATACAATACCTACATACACAGTTATGATTCAATAAGTAGTGGACACGTTAATTATTAGAGTTTAATTTTTTTAAAAGGAAAAAAAATAGTAATATTTTTCTTTGAAATTTGTTGAAAACACAAGTTATTTTTTATTTTTGGTTCAAAAGTACTTATTTTAAGTTTTATTAAAGACTTTTTGAAAGTGTTTACAAATGCTCAGTGATAATCCAAAAGCGTTAAACCAGAGTTTACTGTATTTGAATGCAATATGAAACAAATTTTTAAAAAAAATACACATCGTAATTTTTCTAATCAATTAAAGAAAAAAATAACGAAATGTGAATTTTCTTAAAAATCACGGAACTAAAACAAATCTGATCTTTGCAAAAAAATTCAACAAGAAAAAATATTAGCCAATTTTCTTTTCAAAATTAAACTCAGAAAAATAAATAATCAGTGTGGAACTATTTACTGAATCAAGTGTTTAATGAATTTGAATGCAATATCAAACATACAATCAATTTAAAAATATATAGAATTTGTCCTCCTGAGTAATTAAAGATTTTTTCCGTTGTCTTTATATTTTACTGGTATTTTCTAGTTTCTTTTTCTTTGTTTTTTTTCTTAGTTTTATTTTTGAATGCGTATCAGACAATATTTGTTCAAAGCTAAAGTTCTATCTTTGGAACTCCGAAACTGCATAGATGTCTAGTTTCTTTTTCTTCTTTCTTTTATATTTGATTGCGTAACAGATCATAGTTATTCAAGGTTAAAGTTGTATCTTTGTAACTCCAAAATTGCATCTATGATTTCATAAGCAGATTAATGAAAAGTAAATTTAATGTTCAAATCCTGAAATTCTAACCGATTGTATTTTAGCCAACTTCGGTCAATTCTTATAATTGCAACAAATTTAAAACCATTGAAAATTCTTCGACATCCTATAGAGCAATCACTGGTTCTTAATAATAGTTTTTTTTTTAATTATGAGATTCCTTCCTTATTTTCCTTTGTTTTAGAGAAAATACACATTTAAAACATTTCTCCGTAAAAGAACAGTTTTGAGAAAGATTTTAGTTTTGGTCGAAATCGCCTTCAAATACTGTAAAATCTTGATTCAATAAATAATTTTTCACTGATAAGTTAATTTTGAAAAGAAAAGGTAGTTTTTTCTGTTTTCAACATTTGCTGAAAAGCTAAAATATTTTTAAATTTGATGTCAAAACAGTAGTTTTTAATTTTAAAACTTTTTTACATGTCTTTGCCAATATCCGATAGCGAATAATTGAGAACTTAGGATATTTGAATGCAGTATCGAAAAAAACAAAAGAAGTTTGGGTTATGCGATTTTTTTGTCTTTTTATGTAAAATATGGTTGTTTCACAAGATTGGGGATATTTCGTACAAACTAGAATAAGCATATAAATATTGAGTGCATTCATTTTCAAGCTACAATGTAAAAAGAACCTTAATGGCAAAGAATAGCGTTTGAAAGATAATTCAAACCGTTTTCTGGGAGCAAGTGTCAACCCCTTAACCTACGATTTCCGTTCCAAAAATTTGGACCAAAAATTTAATAATGTTACTCTAACAATTATATGGTTCTGCAAATAGTTCCTAAGTTGTACGAATATGACTTACAGAATGTAAATACTGTGAATAAGATATAACTGGCGCACTTTTGGGTGATATTGGAATGGCAATTACAACCCACAACAATAATTGTAGAGACATACAAGATAATTATTATTAATCTCTAAAATATAACATAAACCGACAGCATTTATTTGTAATTCCTGAATAAGCTAACAAGTCGCATAATTATCATTTATGCAAAAATCAATACCAAAATTTAATAACATTTAATGGCATGATATATATGGTATGATTTAAAGTGGCACAATTACAATCCGAGACCGTCGTACCACAAGCAATGATATAATATTTATGTTTGAACCTATCTTGTTGTTGTTGTTGTTACTTATGGCACTTGCATATGGACAAACCCGCCGCTGATACAGTCGCAGATTTAAGCCGAAAGAAGCGCCTCTTGTTTTTGAAGTAACGGCAACTAAGGCCAAGAGTACGACTTAGCTACACACTCACTACATTTGCTTGTACAGCCCCTTTTTACAGGGGGGCACAGTCACACATCTCACAGACAGCACGCAGAAGAACAACCATGCCCGAGCCGGGACTCGAACCCGGAATTCTCAGAACACGAGGAAGACGCGCTACCTCTGAGCCAGAGAGCCGACACCTATCATCCTACTACGGGCCATGCTCGTACCACAAGCAATGATTAAAAAATTTCATTCAGTTCATAATAAATGTTAAAAAATTTCATTCAGTTCATTTCACTAGAAATTATATATTAAACGAATCTTGGTATTTAGTAGAAGTATAAACAATTGGGGCAGAAAGAGTTCTGTCTTCACACTTATATAATTTCTTTATTTCAGTGTTTAAACCAAGATTCAATTCTCGAATGGCAAGGATTTATGAGATTTTTTAGATTAATTCATTCATGTATCATTCATGCTTGGATTTTAAATGAAAAATATCACAATTTAAAGTAGAAAATTGATATATTTATAAATTTGTTTTAATATGCCTTTTAGCTTGTCACCTATATGATAACATGAAAACGGTTTAGTATTGCAATTCTTCAAACACACTCAATTGCTAGTTTTCTTACAGATGTTTTACTATGTGAAATTATACACTAGCTTCGGCAATCATCCGTGGTGAAATAAAGGAGTACATTACATTTCCATTATGTTCACAGCTTTTCAAGATATATATATATATATATATATATATATATATATATAAACCTCATTGCGAAACCAATTAAATCAACTATTTATCATCTGTATATTAGACTTCAAACGTGGCCCTGAAGAGGAGTAGACAAATGATGCTGCACTATACAACTTGTGATGCAGATTGCTAAATAACATTATGAGATAAAAGAAATGGGGTATTTTGTGGATAAATGTTATTTAATCTTTACTGTCATAAGACATATGTCAATAAAAAATAAACTAATAAATAGCTCTGAAATGATTATCTAGATAGAGAGAGAAATTCCTTTTATTTAAATTACTTTAACAGATCAGCTGCATTTTCTATGTAGAAATTCAAGTTTTCAATATTCAAGTCAACTTTTGAAAAAAAAATGTTTTTCATGGTTTAGAAATGATTTCTTTGATTACATATGATTTGGACATAAGTATAGAGCATTCGAAGCTCTCAATTAATACGTTCCTTAAAATTTATAATTCATAGAAAATTCTAATTGTAAAAATAATTGCAGAGATATTAGGTAAATTATTTTGAAATCAGCCCGAAATTTTTTGTTTATGAAGTAATTATCAAAACATAATTTGTATATCGATTATTTTGAGACTACACATATTAAGTCATACAATGGTATTTCACTTAATAATTTTATTATGCTGATATCATTTATATTTTGTTTCATCCGATATTTTAGAATGATATATTATGGGAACTTTATTTCATCTCCTAACTTAAATATCTTTAAATAAATAAATTATAATTAACTATAATTAAAATATTATTTATTATATATATATTTTTATTTTATTAGTAAATCAATTTATTCAGTAAAAGTGTATTCTATTAAGTAAAGTAAATAAAAAAATAAAAGCAGGTTTATTCCAAGATATTTCCTTTATTTAATACTCAATCGAGATGACATTTCCTATTTAATCAATGAATTTGATCTTTAGAATAACGATGAAAATAGAAAAATATGAAGTTATGATTCCATATTTGACACATATGCCTGAATACTAAAAAACCATATTGATTAATAATGAATTTTTTAAAAGTAACATTAATGCAGTTCATGACAAAATCGATAGTAAACTTATATTTTCTCTGAATATGGGTTAAAAGGCATAAAACCAGTGAATAAAAGACTTCCTTAAAGAATTGTTATCCGTTTATTTTACATTAATGTCTCTTATATACTGCAAAAATTATAAAAAGCTAGTTTTAGGAAATTAAAAAAGGGAAAATTTTATAAAATTTAATTAAAATACATTATTTTTAATTGAACTTTAAAAAATTTATTTTGATATTTCTTTTAGAAAAATGTTTGTTGTTTCTTTTAGAACAAAAAAAGGGGGGAGGGAGAGGTTTGGCTTCTAAAAATTACTATCCATTTTTTGGCTTTACTATATTTCTTGCAAATTTTTTGTCATCCTATCGTTCTCTATTAGTTAGAATAAAGTTTTTACTACGCCAAACTGATTTTTTCTCCATGCGATGTCCTGAAATTGCAATAGATTCAAACATGTGGCACTTACGAGTTTCAATCCCTAAGCAGCTAGAAGCCAAATAGAATATTCCCGCCAAAGATACGCTTCTCCGAAATAGCAGGGACGGAAACGGCGCCGGGGAAATGGACTTCCTGTGTCGAGTGTCAAGCAGCTAAAAGCGAGCCCCTCACGTCTCAGAGACGGAAGACAGAGCACACGTTTCTCAGGGCAGTCACTGCGGAATCAAATTTTTAGCCCCCTCACATTTTTTCAGAATGTAAATTTTAGTGCAAAGCGCTGTATCTTTTGCATCTAACAAGTTATGAAAAAAATTATGCAATTTTCAAATATGTTCGCTGGCTTTGATATGTAATTTGATGGATTATTTAAAATAATTGATAGGTATAAAATAACATAAAATAGTAAATATTACTTATTTTAATCATTTTTTTTCATTTGCCATTTCATAAATAACTTCATTGTATCATTAAAACAATTCGTATTCAAATAGATTTAAGCACATATAATGTAAAAAAACAAAGAAAAATACATAAAATGTAACAAATCTGAATTGTTTTTCAAAAAGGATTTTGAAAAAATGTTCTCATTGTTTTCAATTCTGGAATTTAAATTTTTTTTCTGTGAATATATTTCGATAATTTTTTATTGAACAAAAATTATTCAGTAAATATCATTTAATTAAAAAATGATTCATGGATTTTCTCCTTACTAATTTTATTTGTTCTGTAAAGACACAAACTGTTTGTATTTATTTCTGGGTAAAGAATTATATATTCTTCGATGGGAATGAAAAAGTTTTAAGCGTTTCAAAAACTTTTAAAAATGCTGAACTTTTTATCTTTTTTCTACTAAGGCCGGGGATATTGTTTTTCCAAACTGCAAGAATGATGTTCAATTCATTTACAGCAAGGAAATTTTTTTTTGTAAAACAAAAAGATAAAGTTTAAATCCTAAAATAAAATATCGATCAAATTTTCAAAATTTGAACCTTTATCAAAATTTTGATTATCAAAATTTGAACCTTTTTTAAATTTAGTTCTATAAATAGAATCAATGTACGGATATGAAATGGGTTTATACCTATTAAGCAAATGATTTTTATGATAGTTATAAGAAAAATTTATTATAAAGAGTGATAAATCCTGAAATATCTTATATTTTATAAAGTATCAGATCATACAGAAATATTAAGGAACAGTTGAAATGTCCAAGACTTAATTCCGCCATTTGAAATCGTACTCTATGAGAGCATGTGCATATTACTTGCTATGTAATCATCTTATTGTTGTAATAGATAGTTAATAAACCCTCTTTTCAAAAATGTTTATCATGTTTATATATATAAAAAATTTCTAACGTAAAAATTCAAAATTGATCTTCATAAGAAAACATTGTGATCGTCAATAAATCGGAACTCGTAACTTAGAAGAATCTTCAAATTTAAGGCATACTGAAACCGGAATGATGAAATAAATTTCATTTATCCGCAAACACGGAAATTAAAAAAAATACCATGAGCGAGAGATGTGAAATTTAATATGTAGTCTTAACACTAAATTTGTTAATTTCTGTGAAATTATGAGGAAAATCATAGGAAGAGTTAGATTTTCTGTTAGTCTGCAATCACATACAACCCAAGTAGAGGTACTTATGTATTATACCATCTTCGCCAACGATCGCAATGGTTTAGTAACTCATTGGAGGCGGATTTAAATTTGGCGATAAAGATCAACGGATTACACCATTGCCAGATTGCCACAATTGGCGGTATAGAAACAGATTGGCGATGACTTCAAATTTGGTGATACATTTGAACGGAGTAATGCGTAAGTACTCAAGTATTTAGAGGGAAAAATTCAGTATTGGATTTCTGTTTACTAAAATTGCAATTTTGTCCCAAATTTTGATTTCACTCGATCGGAAAAAACTATTCAAAATATTTATTCAGTTTTCTTCACTGTTATATTAAGCACAAAATCTTATGCCATGGAGCTCTGAAAATAAAGATACGAACATTCTTCTTTTTCACAGTCTGGTTTCGAGAAAAGTCCTAAATTTTTTAGTTAGGAAAGATAAACTTTTATTAGATTGTATTTGAGAGGTAATCAGGAAAATCACTTATTATTGATCTAAGAGTGGCAACAAAATGAGTAAGTTTCCTACAAATTAAAAGATGGCTAATGCAAACCATGTTCAATGATGAATTTCATTGCATAACGTTACATCAATCTGTATAATCAGACGCTAATTTCTTTTATTGAATTAAATAATGTCTAAAAACGCAAACTTTATTCTTGTATTAACAGTTCCACCGAATCACAAGAATTGTTGATATAAGAATGACAAGACTCAAAACCTTAAATATCCTTCAGTTCTTTTTCTTCCTAAAGGAGGATGTCATTTTCTACTATGTTTATTTCTTCTTTGTTAGTGAGGGTAAGGGACGAGCGTCTCAAAAAAATAAGATAGAAAAGGTTTAACGACCTGGAAAGACGGATACTTTTGTAGTTGCTCGGAATCGACATTTTCTGGCTCTTTTGAGTGAAGAAACTTTGTTGTAATCTGAAGCGTACGATTCTGGTCTAATAAAGTACGTTATATATATTACGTTAGTGTCGTAGTATGAGGTGAAATAGTGCAGCGATTTTCTTTCTTGGAAAGTTTCTGTTACCGTTACTCATTTACTGCAATATTTTCCAGCGGTAGTATTTTTAGAATATCATGCCTATATAGAGCATTCTGGAACACACAAAGAATACTTAAGAATGGTGTGTATTTGCAGTTTCTAAAAAATTACATCACATTCAAATTCCGCTTCTAATTTATCATTTGGATTTTTAACCAAACTAATTAATCTCAGGTCATAAAGAATTGAGAAAATATAGCTCGGTGTTTTCGAACTTCTTTTCAATTTTAACTATCGAGCTTTTGTAATACGCAGTCTATGTTTATTACGCAGATTAAAAGATCATCTGCGGTTTATTATTTTAACGACCTTCTATAAACTGTATAATTCTTGTTGAAAAAGAATTGTAAATATTTTTCAAAAACACGTGAAAATTATTTAAATAATGGAATATAATTATAAAATGTTGTTATATAATAGTTACAAGTTATTACATATGCATTAACTAAGAATTATTTTTACTAATGACATTTGCCATGGACAAGCCCGTTAATGCATCAGTAGATTTAAACCGAAATAAGCATCTTTTGTTTGAAGTAGCGCCAACTAGGGCCAAGAGCACGACTTTAGCTATACACTCGTCACATTCGCTTGCACAGACCCTTTTTACTTGGGGGAGGGAGGTCACATTCACACAACTCTCAGAACACGGAAAAACAACCATGCCCTAACCGCGGCTCGAACCCGGGACGCCCAAATCACGAGGAAAATGCGCTACCCCTATGTCAGTACGGCAGCACTTTAAGAATATTTCAATAATAGCGAAATTGTGGGGAAATAACTAACACTACTTAATTACTTCAACTACCATACTACAAACGACATTTTGATTTCTTTCAGATAATGCAGATTTTAGAGAACACTCCGATAATACAACAATTATAGAACAAGTAACATAAAAAAATTATCTCAATTCTTACTTATGTCAACAAAGAAAATTTTCATTTTAGTTATTTATTATTAAATAATTACAATTAATATAAATAATTTATCAAAAAAATCATTGCTTTTCTCAATAATTGAACTCGCATTCTTCACCTTCACAAGAAAAAGTACTAAATCATCGTCTTTTACCGAATGAACTACTGACTGTTGATCACAATATTCATTGCAAACTGCTAAAACTCTATTTAATGTATTAAAAATTAATTAAATTTAATTAAATTAATGAATTAATATTTGAAAAAACTATATTATCATCAAGTATTAATTACTACAAGTTTTAAAAAAGTATGATTTGTGTTCATGAATAAAAAGCATTTTATTAATGATTGAAAATTTGAACACGATATATAAATACCTCCTGTATATATAGGAAGAGTGTGGACTAATAGCAGGAATTGAAAAATGAGTTAGGCTGCTAAAAGAAGGAAAGTGGTTTTCTTTAAAATCCTCAGTATATTTAATGCTATGTGAATATTTAAATATATATTCTTTGTATCTATTATTAGAATTATCCACATTCGACTTCTGAAACTGAATTCCTCAATAATTTCAATACATGTTAAATATAGGTGGTCTTGTTAAATGAATATAATTGGAGAAAGTATAAATAATAAATTGACAAAATCTTTCGTAGATTTACTAATTTGTCTATAGAACGCTTGGATAGAGACGGGAAAAGGTTAACTCCCTTTTGAAACTAAACATTATACAGAATGCATTATACATTAAATTTCACCAGTATTCAGGTTTCAGCACGCAATTAATCCGAATTTTCAGACATATAGCAATCTATAAATTATCATCAATTGCACAATAGATATAAATACGTTTTAATACTGAGCTGATAATTTACAGTTTCTCGAAATATCTGCCTTAATCACTTATGTAAATTAATGGGGATTAAAATAAACTAATACAAATTATCAATAACTTCGATTTGGTTTGACAAGAGACTTATATTAATAAGCCGCATCTATGAAAAATATAATAATATTTCAATGAATCTTCAGGTGGCTCCATTATTTTTGAATACAATGTAGATAAAATGCTCTACTGAAGAGGAATTAAATTTTGATTCAATATTTAGAAAATAGCATCGAGCTTCAAGAACAAAAATACTTATATCCAGTTACGAATCATTGTCTGTGACATTTTATAAAGCATGTGTTTTTTTATTGTCTAGGGAGGGCAGTATTCTAACATAAAACAAAATAGAAAGATCATTCTGTTTAATTAAAAAAAATTATGGAAAAAATCAAACCAGACTAGTAAAGGATTATTGCAAAGGCTATCTGTAAATACAAAATAGTTAATACTTATCATGTAGTTACAGTTTTTGAAAGGGGGGGTACAATATTACACGAGGAACTATGTATCAGAAAAAGAAATGGGTCTTTGTTAGCGTTTACATTTTTACAAAGAACAAATTTTCAAAATTTGTTTAAACGAAATATTTTAGTTATTTTTTATACTTAAATTATAGAAGACAAATTATCAATATGTCTTTTAATAATGATTAATAGAAATAATAAATTTCCTTTCTTCTATTTCAAACCATTAAAAGACACAAGTCACAATTTTTAATTTCCTCTGGCACCACGCTGATCGTGAGGTATAGTGAATATTACGAATTAGATGCGATCTCTTTCAAGAAAACCAAATAATTGTAGATTAAAATCATCTATCGGGCAATTACAGAATAGACAGAGTAATGTAGTGAAATAATATGCTGATTTACTATTGGTGTAACAAAGAGCCATGCGAATACTAGAATTACTTGTCTTTATAAGAGAAGGCTTAGAATATATTATTATTATATATACATATACATACATACATATATATACATACATATATATACATACATACATATACATACATATATATATATATATATACATACATATATATATATATATACATACATATATATATATATATATATATA
>JAOUZG010029773.1:1622087-1632358 GCA_026289955.1 Argiope argentata | reverse complement strand
CCGAACATATTACAGTTGTAGCATTGCGAAATGGTGTTACGGCCTCTGTATCTCTCTACAGTTATTTTTAAAAAGTCAATATCCGTGAGATTCTAAATTTCATCAATTATATCATTTTTATTAAGTTCAACTAATAAGATAGGCAGTGGTCTCCTGGTTTTAAGTTGGGACAGTCTGGTTACCTTATTAACCGAGAAACCCTTAGTTTTTAATTTATTCTCAAGAACATCACACATGTACTCAATCGGGAGGCCTTGAATGACTATTTTCACAGGGCGTTTGTTTTTGGGTGGGATAACATAGTATTCTATCTCGTTCTCTGTAAAGAATTTTTGGAGATCTCTATGGTTATCAATAGACTCCGGATAAACTTTAATAAAGTTGTAGGTTAGGACGTTATTTTTAATGCCAAATTTTTCATTAATTAGTTCCAGGATTTTACCATAATCATTAGTCAGTTTTAACATTAGTGGGGGAATTTTAACAATTGGTTCAGGGGAGTCCTCTACTGGGGTTTCTACTGCTACATTAGTTAATGGTTCGAATCTATTTTTAGTCTCTATAGCATTAACTTTTTTATTAGTTTCCGGGGGTTTAGCTGACTTTCTATTTGGGGATAGTTTAAAATCCTCGGCAGGTTTATCCATTAAGCAGCCAATAGCAAGAAGAGATTTATGCTCACCAAGGAGATGTCCCAGTGCTTCTTGGGATTCTTTGGCAATGTTGAGTTGCTGGTGATATTCAACTCCTCTGATTCCGTGAAGCGGAGTGTTATTTATGAAGCCATTCGTGATGTTTAGTTGAGATTGAAGCTGGTCAATTTTTGCTTTTGTAAGTTTGATATTTACACAATTGTCACATTGGCACATTGTGTTGCGTGGCTCCGTTTGATCTATTTCGCTCTCACGAGGATTATCGTAGCAAGTTCTTTTCGCGGCCACTCTTTCATCATCTCCACTCTTCCGTAACTGATCCTTAAAAGGACGAGTCGGGACATATGCCGTTGGGATCTGCACTCGCTCCAGGGTAAAATCCCATTGATCCGTAAAACTGCCCTCTGCCATGGCTCAGGAAAGAATAGAGAATGAGAATGGAAAACTGGAGGTTTAACTGAACTCTCAATTAACTCTATATATTCATAGAACAGCACATAAATAAAATAACTGCTAACTAACTCCACTAACTCACTCACTCCGGCTACTCGTCCTTATATAGCCGTAGGAAGCGCGTGCACCGAATCTCGTGAAACTTCTCAAAACATCGCGCGCAATCCAGCGGCTACTAGACTATTCCCTTCGCCAAACCAATCAAGCTGGCGCGAGGCTCCTCGCCAAACGTCCGCATCTTTGGTGCGTTTTCGTGCCACTGGCCCGCTGGTAACAATATTAATATGGTTAAAAAATAATAATGGAATAAAGTTAGAAAGATGGAGATAAATTGTCATTAATGAATGAATTAATAAATTCTATCTTCAGGGGATCTTTATTCTTCTTTCATTCAAAGAACATCTTACTGCTCCTGATTTGCATAATAACACTACAAAATGTATCAAATATATGTAATATGCTGTATTTAAAAGAAATCCTCTCTACATTGTATTACATATATATTATACATAATGTGTGGTACAGAAATCATTCTCATTGCATATTGTCTAATGGTATATAACGGGAAAAGTTTATTATTTTATTGAATATTTTTACAGCTACAATTGATATAAGGTTGCAAATAATTTCAGGAATGCTCGATGGAAAAATCCCCTAAATCTCATTGCGGTTAGAGGAAAGAAGATAGAAAGGGAATAGGATGTTAAAATAGATAGGCTAACAAAAGGCTTCATTGAAATCAAAAATAAATTTAATGCACTGACAGCTAGTAGACTTTGCAATAGTTATTATGCACAGTCTAATTAGATTATCCATCGTCTATTTTAATATAAAAGATGTAAATAAAGAAATGCTCCAAATTGCAGGAGAGAGTTGTGGTAGTGAACTTGTTAACCATCGATAGTTTAATAACTCCTGTGATTTATTTGTAGAAATTGGTTTGTATCCGACAAAACTGAAATTTAACAAAAATGATTCTTCTCTATCTTTAGACTCAAATCAACGTATCATCACAAATCTATCAAATTGGTTTTGATACAATCTGTAATAATATTCTGATTGTTAGAAATTCAAACACAAAATATCTAAATACACACAATTTGCCCGTGTGAAAATTAAAATAAAAAAAGCATTGCTTTATTCGGACATTAACTCGGCTTAAGTAGGATTTTCATTTCCGATTTTATTTTTGTAACACATGCATTTTTTTTCAAGGGAAATAATTTGCAGTAGATTAACTCACTCTAATTCGTTTAGTTTAGTTTAGTTATATTAACTTCCCGTTGTAAAGCAAACTAGGGTTATTTGAGCATTTTGAACCATGGTCAGATGACGAGGGCGACATCTCGTGCTGGCCCTACCCTCTCCTCACTACCTTAGAAGGTGGTAATTAACGGTGATTAGCAGATGGTGACATATTTAAAGGACAACAACCCCTCTTTCACGACGGTCCTTCGATGGAATAGGGTCTCTAGGAACCCTATGGCTCACGAGCCGAGACCTTACCACCAAGCCACAACGGTCCTCACTCGAATTCATATTTTTCAGTTTTGTCGAAAATATATTCCACACAAATAGGGTGCGATTGTTATATAACCCCTTGCTTGGTGCACTTTTCCAAAATCGCCAATTCGCCAACCATGGATCCCAGACAAGATTAAGAAGAAGAAAAAACAGGATTGCCAGCATTGACGTATTATTGCCAACTTGGCGAAGAAGTGGGTTAAACTACACATCAACCACAAAAAGTTTTTTTTAAAAAAATCAAATTTCTACATGAGCAAGCTGGTTACCAAAGGCAGCTAGTATGAAATTTATTTTGCATCTTAGTAAAAAATGATGAAAGAAATACTTTCGCATTTGATCGGCAACAGATGTTTTCACATTTCATAAACACTCAGAACTCAGATGAATACCAGAAAGTTTCTTTCAATAGATATTAAGTTAGTTGGATAATTATTGCGTTAATACGGCTTGAAACAGGAATCATATAAAAATATATCATCATATATCATCAAAAAAAAGATTTATCTATCATTATTCATACAAATCTGTGTGGAATGGCTAATATATGTTTATGAGAAATTTACTAACCTAATGATAAAAAAGCCTCTTGTTCATTAGTTCAATATTAGTTCAAATATTTAAATTTTGTTTGTCAAAACACTAGGGATGAACTATTCATTGAAATTAATTTCCTTCGTATTTTGTACTTAATATTCGTTGAACTATAAACAGATTTTTTTATTCAATGTTTATTTGTATGCACATAAATCCTATAAGATAAATAATTCACATTAATAATCAAATTAAGACAAAAAAAGACAATTTTCCCTTTATTTATGAAATTACTTTCGAATACTCTGAAACATTAAATTAAAACTATTTTATACGATATACTATATAATTTTGAATAACACGCAGTACTTTTGCAACAAAACATATAAATCATTTACGCAAATGTTATGAAAATTATATTCCAAATAATGAATCTCAAAAGCATCTAATAAGATAAATATCCATTTATGCTCTTTATATTATTATATTTATATTATTATTTTTATGTTGCGTTTTCTTTTTAAGTTATTAGACGATGATAATATTTTAAAAATTAAATTTTACTTTGAAAAATATTTGCACGACATAGTTCAATTATAATATTTTCCATAAAATCAGTATGCTATAAAAATGCATAAAAAACTTCTTAAAAATAAGGACAATATTTTTAAAATTTTGTGGGAAGGTTCCGAAAATTGGCACATAAATTGAATAAAAACTTTTAAATCAAAAAAAAAATCACTTACCAATTTATGCAAAGGAAATTTGAAAATACATCAGAAACATGAGTATGTATTATAATCAAATCTCAGTTTTGAACTTCTGATTAATTTCTGTAAACAATAAACTACAATAGTTTGCAAAACAATAACTGAACAAACACACTTTTTAAAAAGTAGTAACATCATTGGAAACTATTGAAAAGTCCAATGGACTGTATTTGGTAATTTTTTGATGCAATAGTCAGAATTGTCCATTGTTGCATCAATTGAAAATTCAAACTTATAATCACAACACAAAGATGGAGCAATACGCAATAAAACCGTTGTTGAGTTGTACATAATCTTCTAGTAGTGCATTATGTTAAATTGAATAAAAACAAACTAGAGCAAAGTTCATTTGCTATTAGCAGAGGAAATTTGAAAACTGAAATTTATACACAAAAGATTCAAAAAGTAAACTTTCCGTTTTTGAAAAGTCTTCTGATTTCAATGAGGTATGCATATAAGCACTTATTCATTCATTCAGTGCATTTAGAATTATTTGAACGTAAAGAATAGAATCATTAACACAAAAATATCGAAATTTTAAATATTTTATTATTTAAAATTACGCCACTACATCCAGTTTTTATTAAAAATTTCAAGAAAGTAAAAAAAAAGTACTGTTTCTAAATGAAAACAAATAAATATTAAATTAATAGTTTTAACTTATTTTTGTTATATAAACTTTAATTTTGTTTTTCTATTTCTTAACAAAATGAAATTTTCCGATTTTTTTTTATGAAAACCTTATTTATATTCAATTCAATGATATAAGTATACAGAGTTCAAAAAAATAATTCAGATCCCGAAGAATTGCATGATGTTATATGAAATGAAACTAAAATATATCAGTTAAGCGGCAAAGGCTGTTTCTTTAATTGAAAAAATTGCCTTTTTTGGTTAAAAAGAGGTATATAACAAAAAAGGATTTTAGTTTCAGGGTTTATCAAAATGTCTGCATAAAATTTTGCAAATCCCTTAAAAATGTATTATCTAGTTCCTGAATTTAAAAAATACTGTAATTCGATCCATTTTTCAAATAATGGGATTCGTCGGTGTTCTGACATAGGGGTAGAGCGTCTTCCTCGTGATCTGGGTGTACTGGATTCGAGTTCTAGTTCAGGAATGGTTGTTCTTAAATGTAATATCTATAGGGTGTGTGAATTTACCCCCTGTAAAATGGAGTTGTGCTAATGTAATAAGTGAGTAGCAAAAGTCGTATTCTTAGCCCTAGCTGGCGACACTACAAAACAAGAGACGCTAATTAGCCTTAAATCGCTTACTAGCTCAGCGAACTTGTAAATGGCAAATGCCATAAGAAACAATAACATAATTGGATACGGCTGCTAAATATCGCGAAATTTTTTTAAAAAATCAAAACTATGAAGTATTGAAACAACTATAAAATATTTTTAAATGAATAGATTACTTTTTCTGTAATTCTTTCAGAAGAGAAGAAATATTGAGAAATTATTACATTAAATGTGAATAAAAATAAGCATTAGATTTTAGCAAGGTTTTTCTAACAAAATTTTATCAAAAATTAAAATATTTGAACACAGCTTCCAATAATTATAAAATAGTATTAAAAAGGTATGTAGATTTACATATGAAATTTAAAAAAATACTTCAAACAAAATCAATACAGCTTCATAAAAGCACCTGCCCAAACATCAGGAATATTAAATAAGAAAACTACAAAATTACTAAAAAAAATCACTTTTTAGCGTAATCCCCTATCTTAAAAATGAGGTTTTTAGAAACCTGAAGTTCAAAATATGAAGATTCATAAAAGTTTCAAGATCGACTCTTTTGAGGATTACAACACCTTTACTTTGTATGTGAAATTGTAAAAATGTAATAAGCCTATAAAGTTTTGTAAAACAAGTCCGTTAGTTATATATTTATTAGAGATATTTCTAGAGCTCTTATAGTTGCAAACTGTCGTAACTGATCTGTGGAAGAAAATGCCTGGCTCGTGGATTGTAATTTAGCTCCAAAATGCTCATATTTTAATTAACTGAACGCAAAAAATAACACTCTGCTCTGAGAATTTACACAGGTAGTAAATGAAATACATTTATGAAGCTAAAAGCGTAGCTCTTCCTCAAAATAAACATGCATTCCCCTCATATTAAATATGTGAAACCTGAGTCAAAAAAATATTTTTTTAAGGTTTTAAATCTCCGTATTCTTTTCCTTAAGTTTAAGAAAAAAGAATACGGAGTCTTTTTTTAAGTACTTTTTGGTCAAAAAAGTTAAAATGACAAGCTTATATTAAGATTATTTTAAGTATAGCCTCATATTTTTACATTTTTTAAAATCTTCAAAAGTTATTTATTTATGTTGAATTAAAAAGGTTTTTTGCTCCATTTAGAATTATAAAAGTTAAATAATAAAAACCGCTATAAAAATCTATTTTTTAATATTTATAAAAATTATTTCAAACCTTTTCCATTAAAAGTTGATTTTTCAAATCCTTCATTAATCTAAGAATTAACTTGCGTAACACTTCAGTATAGCTTTTAAAATTGTTTTAATTGGATTTGAAGAGGACATTTATAAAAGCTATCTAAAAGATTAATGCTGTCTTCTATGAAATTCTTCATAATTTGTGAGCAAAATGGGGTCAAAAAATTAATTTGACTAAAGGAATTCATTTACATATGATGTACAGTTGTTTTTATCTTATTGTGTTGCATTTATAATTGACATTTACTTAAATATCAGGTTAATCTTTGAACCCGATATTAGATAAATGCCTGTAATATGGAGAGGCTATCACTTTATAAAACTTGTTTTATTTCTTTTAAATGTTTTTTCTTGCTTCTTGTTTTTCTTTGTTATATTCTTTGTTTTCGGTATATCAATACATAATATTTAAATTTTTATAAACTATAGACAGAGTGTTGTATTTCAGTAGTAATTCTCTACTTTATCAAAGAATATTAGAAAATATTCTTAAAAAATTATTTTTATATAATATATAAGAATAAACTTAATTCAATATTCTACTGTCCCAATACCTAATTTCCAAGTAGTTGGAAATATGCATCAAATAGAAAAAAGTCTAAATTAAGTATTATTTACAACTGAATAAATTATTAAATTAAGTACTATTTATTACTGAATTAAATATTAAATTAATTACTATTAATTAATGAATAAAATACTAAATTAAGTATTATTTATTACTAAATGTGTAAAATTCCAAATGATTTCTTTTTTATATAGTTTTAGACAAGAAAATACTCTTATGAATTTAAGTTTTGAGTAGTTGGCCTTTTGTGTTATATTTAGCAAAATATCATCGAGACACTAATATTTTAAATACAAAAATATATCTCAATTGCAAGGTCCTCTCAATTACAATTATATCTGAATAGAAAATCGAAATGATTTTTCATTTGCATTCAAAAGTTAGAGTGCCGAGAATATTACATTTAATATAAATCCTTAAAATCGGAAGACAATAACCTAAGATTATTTTGTAAAATAAGCTAAAAATAGAGAATAGTATATAAAATATTTAACTAAAAATATTAGGGAGCATTAATCTGGACAACCAGAAAATCGAGAAAGGCGGCTAAAATTTAACAAGTACCACATTTTAAAGTGCTTATCAATAAAAGATTTTTTTTTAATACTGAGATTCGGTGTTGTTATATAAATACTAAGGAAGAAAATCATATAGTTATTTCTAAAAGGGAAAATAATCATGAATTAAAGAAAATTGATTACTGAAGAATTTTTATTTAGTCGATTTAAACCAAATTTTTCAATAAAATCGATGTAATTATTAACACTTTGGTGACCGGCAATTTTACACAGAAACTATGTCATGTCACCGGCTACTTTTTTGTAATTGAATATGAAAGTAAAACGTTCTAAAAAAAACTCCAATGAATTTTGTTGAATTGGAACATCAAATATACGTTCCGTCATGGTTGAAATTTTTGGAATTTTACTAAAATTCTAATAAAAATGTAAATACTAGGAAAAGTAATTTTTCTGTTATAGAGCGGAAAAGACTAAACACGATACGCCAAGTTTTTGCAATGTTCTATATCGCCCTCGGTGTTATAATTGAAACAGATAATGCAAGTGCAATGACGAGTTAACTCGTCACCGGTCAACAACGTTTGGACATGAAAAGACGAGTTAACTCGTCACCGGTCAGCAAAGTGTTAATAAAAATATATATTTCCATTTCTGTTTAATATGAGCACAATAATAATTTAAGATAAAGCTAAAAAAATAAATGAAGTAGATAGAAATCGTTCATGTTTTGTTATATCTTCATTTTAATTATGGATAGTAAAACATTGCATCGATTGGTTCAAATATTTAAAAAAAAATTGTCAAAACACTAGGGATCAACTATTCATTGAATTTAATTTCCTTCGTATTTTGTACTTAATGTTCGTCGAAGTATAAACATATTTATTTAAATTCAATTCTTATTTGTACGCACATAAATAATAAAAAATGGCATCAATTAGTAGTTGAAAATCAAGGCGATACATTCAAATATTCGATATGTCACAGTGAGAATCCTGCAGTATCATTTTTTAGAATCTACTTCTTTGAATTATTTGGGTTCCATAAATTATAGGCATCGAAAGTATGGGCAAACTATAATTGCGTTAGTTTGTATAAAAACTTAGTTTGTTTTTAACATAACTTTTTTGTCTTTTGAACTACATAAAACAATATTTAAAATGATTTATGAGCTCTGAGCATTCATTAAACAACGTAAGTTTTTCGTAAATATGCTTCAAAATTAAATAAGCATGATAAATGGATATATACGGTAACATTTAAACAAAGTTTCGGACCATCGGTATGAAAGTTAGGAAAACTTTATGTAATTGTAGATAAAAATAAATTAAAAATATAAAAAAATGATGCTTAAATAAAATAAAAGTTCTTATGGATTATGTTCAGTGGGGCGTTTGTTATAATCTTGGCAAACACAGCAATATTTTATTCCAGGAAATACAAAAAAAAATATTTTTAGTATATAGGCGACGGAGCGTGAAACATCATTAAAAGAGATTTCATGAATTCGAGACTCTAAAAACTCCGCTTTAGTGAAAGAATTTTGATTTAAACAGTTAAAGTACAACTTCGGGAGAAAAGGTTGACAGAGAAAGTAAAATTAATGAATGTTCGTGCGTTAATTTCACGGAGTAATCACAGTGTTTCCAACATTGAATTCTGAAGTGCGCACATTGCTAATGAAAACGGCGAGAAGTTTCGAAGAAAAATTTTAACGTGAAAATACTAAAAAAAGAATAATGAAAGAACTGCGATAGTTTGTTGGGAATTAATTGAATTTCAACACTGAATTGCTTCCAACATAAGTAAAAAATAATTTTCAAAAATCTTTTTGTTAGAGCTTTTTTTTCCTGTTAAAGTGATTAACTTTTCAAAATCTTTTTAGTGCTGAATTTTAAATTCATGAATAGTCGATCGTATATTCTGTTAATAAAATTTCGGCTTTAAAAATATTTTCTTTTAGGATTATTATTTTTATACGTAATTTGTATTATATAATTATATAAGTTCTTTTATACTAAGTTTAAAAGTTAAAATGATAATCAATAAATAATCAACAAGATAATTTGCATCCATAATTATGGATCCAAACAAATTACATTATAGTTCTTTTTTCAAACACACTATTCAATTATTTTTGTATCTTATTTTCATATTTCAAAATAAAGTAAATTATACTGTAGATTTTGTGCAAGTCATCTAATACATATTTTGGATAAATAATCTGGACAGTTAAATAACTATTTAGATAATAGATAGTTATTTAACCATCCGCTATTATTATAGTTATTTAACTGTTATTAGTTATTATTATAAATAGATTAAAGGTTATTTTAGGAACATAAAATATCATTAAGCTGGATCATAAAACAATTTTATTTAAGAACCATTATATATAAATTTATTTTCAACATAATTGGTTAATTTTAATGTTTTAGTTAGACATCGTCTTTCAAATGAAACACAGTTTGAAAACTTGTACGGTTGACAAAGGTTTTCATGCATATTGCATCTAATATTGTAAAAATAAATGATACCATTGAAAAATTTCTCAAACCATTGAGCTTATTATATTTAAATTGAATTTTGAATCGAGTTAAATCTACCATTATGCTATTTAGACTTGAATATAAAAAAATCTATTCACTTATAATAACGACTAATCGATAAAAAATTAAGAATTTGTCTTTTAATTTAATTTAGTATAATAACCTACAATTATTTCAGGTAAAAATTTAAAATTACCAAGTCGTCATTGATAATAACCGTAACCAAACTATTT
>JAOUZG010029773.1:1574525-1591959 GCA_026289955.1 Argiope argentata | reverse complement strand
GAGATAATAGTCGGAATTGAATAATATGACTCTATTTTATAAATGTTAAACAATAATTTTAATGTAAGCATGAAATTTTTCTGAAAGTTTAATCAAATTCCTTGATCAAACAGAAAATGTGTGATTTATTATTTTATATAAAATGCTTAACTGACATGATAATCGGAGTTACGATATTTAAATAATTAGTATAATTAAGGTAACATTTGATATTTGATCCACAACAATTACTTTCGAATCTTCATAAATTTAAACATTACATCCCCATAATTAAACTTACCTGAAAACAAATTTTGTCGAGATATGAGCTCGATTTCCTTTGATCATTAGTGATTTCACTAAATTTAACTTCGACTGGTTCCATAATCATTTACTTACACCGCTGAAACGCAGTCACTAATTGGAATCCTTACTGAAGCATTTTAAATAAATTTCGATCTTCAAGCGCAGTGAATGTTCTAATTAGAAGGTTCCAATTTCCATACTAATGGCATTTTTTCCAAATTACCTTTGGGCAAAATCATCCTTCTAAATTTCCTTAGAATTCGGTATATTCTACAAAAATCACACTTGAAGATATATTTAAACATCTGTCGCCTTATTTAATATGATTCAAATGGAATTTCATCTAAGTAGCTATTTGAAAATAACTATTCTGGAATATTTATATCATTACAATCATGATTTTGGCAACGTCTAAAAGAGGCACATGTTGGTTAGCAGCGAATTGAACTTTCGTTAATTGCCGTCATCGTAATAAGTAGTCGGAAACCAAAATGTTAAGAGACAACACCGTTTATGCAATACCCAAGAGAACACACTGTTGAAGTTATTTAAATTCAGATAAGTTGCAAGGCGACAAATGATTTAATCGATATGTAAATAGTGCTAATTTTAAAATAATACAGGGCTTTCTGAAAACAAGCTATCTTAAATGATGCCTATTTATCTACCTATAGTTCACCAGAATCAAAGGGAGATAAATTTTACGATCCTATGAATACTACTGAATCACATTTGAGAATGGGAAAATATGTAGTTTGCTAAGTAATTTTTCTGTTTAACATTTGTGTAGCAGCAGCATACTGTTTGCTTAATAAGATTCTTTATAGAAGTGATTAAAAAATACCTTATTTCTGTGGTTAGTTATGTTTAATTTGCCTTTAGATTGTTATAGTTACTATAAATACAACTTTTTGCTTGGGATTTCTTTAAGAAACAGTAGTAGAGACAGTGATCATGTCCAATTTTAGTATCAAATTTTTATTTACTTGTAGATACGGGACACAGCACACACATAAAGATACGAAAGACACATAAAACTACTCCATCATCTTTCGACTTAGTCAGTCTTAGACTTAGACTGACCTCTCATCGCTCGATTCTTCAGTCCTACACTGACTTGTTTTCACCCTCGGTCTCTCCTCTCCTCTTCAACTCACCTCTCGCCGCGTTCGGCAAGAGGAGTTGCTATATGAGGTGAGAAGATTTGCCAAAGTTGGCGGGCCTTACAATTACATTGCATTTTGATAAAGATATTATGCTCCAAAACTGAACAGTAAACCATGTCTTTAATATTGAAAGGTTTTATTCTAACTTCTACAACATAAAAGCTGTTTCTTTTAATATATGGAATATTTATATCAGAAAATATTCCATATATTGCCATTATTCCATATATTGCCAATATTCCATTATATCAGAAAATATATCATATATTGCCACAAATATTCAACAATATTTCTGTTGAATATTTGTGGCAAAATTCCTTACGTGAATTCATAACTTAATGAGTAAATATTAAAAGCATATAAATGTGCATCTTTATTTAATTTTGATTCAAAATTATAACTACAGTTAATTTTTATTGTGGATCATATGAACTTCAATTCATTATATACTAGAATCGGGTTATATTTTTTTCTAATTTTATCCATGTTGAAATGTTTTAATTTTTATCAGACGATTCTATTTTTTTAATACTGGTGATGTAACTGGCATCATTCGAAATTAAAGTTTTTTTTATGTCTCTGTATTTCTTTAATTAAATTTGGTAACCTTTTATGTTTAAACAGATTTTCTCAGCAACGTCTTTCCATATCAATTGAATGTTTATTGAAATGCCTTTTTTGTTTGGATTTTATATACTATTAATGTTTCGGTTTTTTATATACTATTAATGTAATTGACGTTGCTTGAAATTAAAGTATTTTTATGTCTATGCACTTATAAATATTTTAAAATAAAACCACAATATTTGTAGAATTTTCCATTGTTCCCCCCCCCTCTTTCACGTTTTGTTCATTGCTCGTCCAGTAGCGAAGTCAATCGATGTTATTTTTGTCTTCCTACATTGAGCACCTGGTAGAAGTCCATCAACCTTTGAGTGTTCATTTTTTTCTTCCTACTATTACTAGAACGACAACAGAAGATCCATTATATCACGGTTTTTATTGCCATGGCCCTTCTTTTCTTTTTAGTGTTTATGTATTAAGCCATAAAAATTTTGTGTAGTGTTTTTCCTTTTTTCCTCCATTCAAGAAGGAATGATTAAGTAATCCTGAATAACCAGGCATCCTGAACACTTTTTTATCAAAAGAAACGTTGTAAACTGACTTTACTGAAAAATTGTATTACTTTTAGATAAATAATTATTTATTTTCATTTAATTTTTGTTTCAGATTGGCAAAAAAAAAACATTAATACCAAAGAATGTTTTGTTTTCTTATCTTATTATTGCACTTTGCTGTAGCTCATCATTTAAAAGGGCCTGTGAAAGGTAAACAAACAAACTGGCATGTTTTCTGATTTATTGCTGAAATACTAGAGAATACATTTGAATGAGGTTGAGGAGCTTCTGGTGATTAGTTCACACCACCTTATAAATGCAGAGGGTCGGCTATCTTCTATCGATGATGGAACGGGTTTCCCACGAGAGGAGTTGTACCGTGGTCAGTAATGGTTCGTAAGATTCAAAATCAGTTCTAACCAGAATTGCTGTCTTTAAATCCGAAAACCTTAATTAGTCGGGGTGGCGTAGCCATTGTGGCTATTGATATATTATATATGATATATTATTATAAATATTGTTGATATTATTTATAAAGTGTATAACGCATTTCGTTTTTTTTTTCATAAAATTTTAAATGAAAGCTTTTATAATGAAAAAAGTGATTTTAAATGTTTCATTTTCAGACAAAAAAATTTGAAAATTTGTGTTACTAACAAATAGTTATAGAATAAAAATAAAAAGAATTCGCTTAGAAGGGAAAGATCTTCACAATTTTTCTTTCGAAAATTCTAGATTTATTTCACATACCTCGCTTAAACTATTATACCAAAATCCAGTATAAAAGAAATCCCCACACAAGGGAGTTAAAAAAATTCGGATTCCCCTCTATTACAAAGGTTGCCGAGTTTCCGGATCGTTAAACAAAAAGGTTTCACTTCTGTCTTATTTTTTGAAGACGTCCGTCTCCTGCTCATCTGTTGGAATAGAAAAGGCCGGTAGAATAGAAAAGTGGCGCTATATTTTCTCGAAGGGCAAAAGATATTTTTTTTAATGATTTTACGTCGCGTCTTACATTAATAATCCAATTTTTCAATTCCTACTATTAACTCACACTCTCCCTATATATTTATCTTGTTCAAATTTTCAATCGTTAATAAAATACTTTCTATTCATCCAATCAAGTTCAAGTAAATATTTTTAAACTTGTAGTGGGTGACATTTGATGTTAATACAGTTTTTTTTCAAATATTGAGTGATTAATTTTTTATTAATTAATTAAAAACTAATTTTCTCGCCCTTACAGTTTTTATACTTTTTAGGTAGGGATAGCCAGGTTGGTAGGGCGTTGGATTCGTATTCCTTGTGTTGCGAGTTAGAATCTAGTTGCAAAGTTCTCAATTTTGAGAGTAATACCACTGGGGGTACTGAGTAGAAGATGATCGTTATTCTAACTCTCAGGGGTCCAATCCCACAGAAGCTACTGCACTCCTCCTTCCATTGTAAAGCTGAATACGAGAACAATAATTGTAATTATTTAATAAAAAGTAACTAAAATAAAATCTTTCCTAACTTTCAAAATGTTTCCAAACATCCAAAGTAGGAATTGATTTAAAAAAAAAATTGTGCATTATATTGATAATGGGCTAATGGAAGAATAAAAAATAAAAGCGATATTTAAAATTCATTCAGTTAAATATTAGGGAGTAATTATCCTTTATAGTTTATCGATATATTAAATTATAAAGTTATAAATTCATGTAATCTAAAAACATATATTTTGCCACATTCTATACATAATAAATTTATAAAATCTATTAAAAATTTATACAGTAAAATTTATAGAATCCCATTCGAACGTCATGGAAAATATGTTTGTTCAAAAGATATGCGATTATATCTATTTAAATATTTTTTTTTAAAAAATGCAATTGGTGTTTCAATTGCACGAAAAGAGAAGAAAAAATCTAGATGTTTATGTCTGAATGTATTATATTTTTGGAAAAAGGATCGACTTCTTTTTAAAGTTCAAAATTTTACTGTTTTTCTTAATGAAATTGCGCACATGTTTTTTTGTTGATATAATTAAAATTTGTAAGATTTTTGGCTTCGAGTCGCTCTATTCACTTTCAGTGGCTGTCTTCAAGGTATGTACAGAGCAAGGCATGCATTATTCAAATTTAAATTATCTTTCTTATCACTGATAGTATGAATGGAAGCATTATTATACTATTATAAGTTTCTTACCCCTATATTTCCTGCAAACGTCATAAAATGATTTTTGAATAATGTAATGGCTTTGGAAAATGAAAGCCACCTACACCATCAGAAATCAACCCTCATTTTGTACACTGAAAATGCTCCTGGGATCTTTTCGTAAATCATGCCAATATTTTGTATTAGGTTATGGAAAAAAGAAATCCATTATTATTTTACTCATTTACTGAGAAAATAATGGATTTATTTCCATTATTTTTTTTCCATATGGAATTTTGGAAAATATTCGAAAGGGAAATCCTTTATTTTCTGTGTAAATGACTGTAAAATAATAATGGATTTCATTTTCCCCAACCTAATATTTTCTTCACTTCCATCTGAGTTCAACTTTTTTTCATCAATGAAAATGAGGGTCATCCATTTATTACCATGCGCTATATACCATAACCATATACTATATTACCATAACCAACCTATTATAATCTTCCATTAATGCGACGTTTCGGAAATGGTAATCTATCAACTATATTAAGATGGATTATATAACCAGATTCTTAATATATGGATTTGCCTTATTAATTTCGCGTAATGCTATTTCCGACTTGGGGCCATTGTCTGCCGTTTCGAATATTCAACAAAAACGATCTTGTCAATGAAAATTTTGCTCATAGGGTGTTTTGCCTGTCAGTATACGATAAATAATCATGTTCTTAAAACGGCTTAAGTATTTCGATTTTTTCTTAACAATCTGATTTCAAATTTATAATTTTACTCATTCTAACGGTAGAGAAGTGAGGAAGTTTGGGCCTCATGAAACATAGAGCAACTCACCACTTTCCTTTTTTACAGAGTATTTATTAGAATCGATATCGAAATCAGAAATAGATACTGTATTTGCATAATCCTACTCAATCCCATTCTGAGGTACACGAATGAATCTGAATGACCGAATTTCCACAACCTCATTGGCGGAAACTAAAACTGTGTTTTAAGGCCCATAGTCAACCTTCATCAATAAGGGGTAGTCAACCTCACACTATTTCTATGACCAAACGTGTGGTGCTAGACGCAAACGCCAGATAACATCTACGATGCTGAAGTCGACTTTTGGTGTTGTGGTTATGTTACGCGGCTACGGGCCCTAGCGTCGCGGGTTCGTATCGTGACCTTCAATTGCTATAATAATGACCTTGAGAGCGCAACCTCTTACAACAGTCTTGGCACCATTTACCAGCTTCAAAACAAAGTCGTCAGACCCACTTGACGCAAGCAAGCAACAATTCATCATAATGCTTGGGGCTATAAAAAATCGTTCGTCTCTCGTATAGGAGTAAGCCAGATAAACTCTACGGAAGTCGACTTTTGGTATTGTGGTTATGTTACTCGGCTATTGACCTTAGTGTCGCGAGTTCGTATAGCGACCTTCAATCGCTATACAATACCATGATGGAAGCTCATCATTCTCAGATATGAAGTGCCATCTGGTGGGTGACTACATTTTCATAAAATTGCATTTATCTATAGACTTTTTGGGCTTGTTTTACTTTTCTCTTTGTTAAACAAAATTGGTATAAAATAATTCATAAACAATTGTTTTTTTTTTCAATATATTGTTGTTGTTGTTACTAATGGTACTTGCCATGGACAAGCCCGCTAATGCCTCATCAGATTTAAGCTGAAATAAGCATCTCTTGTTTGAAGTAGCGCCAACTAGGGCCAAGAAACGATTTTTAGCTACACACTTATCTTGCGCAGGCCCTTTTTACAACGCATTCACACGCCTCACAAATAGAGCACAGAAAAGCAACCATGTCCTAACCGAGACTCGAACCCGGGACGCCTAGATCACGAGGAAGACATGCTACCTCCGTGCCAGGACGCCTCCTGGATATAATAAACAAATCCTATTTATATAATATGTTGTATTATTGCATTATACATAATAAAAATATAGACTAAGTATAAGATTCTGTAAATATTTTGGAAAATAAAAAAATTCAACAAGTGGAAATTTCCGGCACCAAAATCAGATTTTCAAAGAAGAAGTTGTTAGGTCAAAAGTCAACTAATCCATCTATGGCGAATCATAATGCAGAATTTGGAGTGTACTTTAAATCATTTGAATGTTTAGGAATTCTTTGAAGCAAATTCGATTTTAATGTTATAAGATTAAACTAGGAATCATTTCATTTGAATGTTTATGAAGAATTCATGTTCAGCCAGAGGTAGACTTCCGCATTTCGAAAAAGGAAATACACCTTATGAAAGGTACATTAGGAAGTGCATTCTAGGAAAAAGGAAATACCCATTATAAAGATTTCTTTTTAAACTATTAAGCTTAAAATTTTAGTTAATCTTTAATGTGTTTATTATATTTTAATTTTTTGTAAATAAAATAATCTTTAAAAATGTATATTATTTTATTTATTTGAAACGATTCACGACTGAGTGGCGTATAACTCTTTGTATCTAAAATATGTATAATATATTATATTGAATACTAAAATATAAAACTAAATATATTGAATACTAAACTAAAAAATGAAACAGATTATCTAATTTAATTTTAGAAAATCTTGAAAATATTATTTTATTTTATGATTTATGAAATTCATATTTTTAGATTTTTGTGTTTGGGTTTTAATTATTTACAAATTTATTAATATTCAACTAAGCTAATAGTATTTTTTAAAATCAATATGCTATTACTTCCCTAATAGCCAAACGTCCAAACGGCGATTGTCTAATCTGTGTTGCTAAAACTCCGCCTCGTATTCAGCCATTTAACTATTTTGTCCAGACTGCTGCATAAATTATAACTGCTTGATTTTAATGAGTGTGAGGATTAATAATCTCTCTCGCATGAAGAGTAAATTATATAATACTTTTACAAATTTAATCACTGTCACCTGAAGAAGGCTCGAAACAACTTAATGCGGCACTAACAGCATTAACTGCCTGTGAATTATGATTAATTGCCAGTCGTAAATCAGCGATGGAAGGTAACGAAGTATCTCCAGCTTGCCACTTTTCACAGAAACTGTTTATTGATTTGGGACATGTTTTGACTTTTAAATATATAATCTTGCGTATCTTAAGAATCTGCTACGAATAACAGGTATTTAAAGATATGTGCTTCGATCAAATGACGTATTAATTTACTCTTAGTAATGAATAATTATAAATGTTGTCATTAATGTCTGCATAATGTCTTATCAGAGCATGTGATTTTAGAAGGACAGCGAAATTATAATTAATAGTATAAGCTGATTTATATAGCGATCAACGAATCAGTTTGATGACGACGACTGTCCGCTTCATAACGGAAAGACGGTGCATTATCTTCTGAGGGAATGGACTCGGGGCAGAGGATAGCATCTGAGGGCTGAGAATCCGAGAGCAGAAGGCTGATTTCTAGTTCATATGAGCATGACACACACACACACACACACTTGCACAGTGCCTTTTTATAAGGAGCACATTTCTACACCTTACATATACCTACAGAAGTACAACCATGCCCTAACAGGGACTCGAACACAGGACGCTCAGAATGAATCACTTTGTTTCAGAAGAATAAGAGACTTTCTAATTAAGAACGTGACTTTTGAAATATTCCGTTAGGTTTAAATAAAATGTTTGAACAGTTCAATATAAATATGTAATTGAAAAAAATATTGAAAGGGATCACAAATGTTATGTTTTATGTTAGAATCATCCACATAGGATTGCAAGAAAAAGTAAATATAAATGATATATCGAAGACAATCTTTTATTCCGTACTTCCCCATTTAACATTTTTTTTTCCTTTTCTCTTAACCAACATAGGTGTTCTACTGCAGCCTTTTTCTTATATGAGATTACAAATTTGATAGATTGTTTTATATTCTCAATAGTTTCAGTTCTTTCCTAAAGAGCTGCATTTTCCTTAAATTAATAATGATTATATACTTTTTCTACGATTGTTTATAATATCAAAAGTATGGATGAAAGTAGGATTTACTTTTCTTATCTAATAACAAAAAAAAATCAGAATTTATTTTTATCTTCCTAAATATGCTAAAATTAAATTTAGAAAATGCTTATTAATTAATTGAAAGGGGAAATGTTATCTCTTAAAATAACGAAAGGTAATGTGCAATTGAATATTTGACTGTGAAGTCATATGAATGAAGCATATTATCCTGAAATAGTTTTCACAAATAGTCACAATTGCCTTTTTTAAAGCATAAAGTAAAGTAACGATTTTAATGACAATTTCTTAGAGGAAAAAATAGCTTGAAAAAGACAATAGAAATGCTTGATATCAGCTCTTTTCAGTTCAGTTTTATTAACGTTCCATTTGAAAGAAACTCTTAGAATAAATTTAAAAGTGACTCGCAATTTTGAGCCACAGTCAGATGATGAGCACGTCACATGAGTTAGCACCAACCATTTCCAAACATTCACTCCAAATTAGGTAAAGGGCAATTTAGGCGTATAAACTGCTGTGCTTTATATTTAATATGAGTTAAATCTGAATCGAATAACTTAAACCTCATTATCATATGCAGAATCCATCTAAAATCTTTTTTCTTCGTAAGGAAAACATGAAAAAATTGCATTGAAAAAATCTGAAATACTTTCTAATTTAACCAATGAAGTCAAAACAAGGAATGATATATCTTGTTGATTCAGAAATAAGATGCAACTAGGTATAACAACTAACAAAGAAATAATGAGCAAATAATATAAAAAATTAAAGTCAAATCATACATAGGTCAAGAAAGAGAAATTTTATTTTAACTACTTTTTATTTAATAATTACAAATAATTTAAATTTTTTTAAATTTTTTTTTGATTTTTGCATGAAGTGAACTCGCATTCTTCATCTTCACTTGAAAAATACTGAAACCCTTGCATTTTAACAATTAATATACTTCCTGTTTATTTTAAATTGTCATTAGAAATTTCTAAAACACTATTTAAAGTATTAAAAATTAATTAAATTTAATTAATGAATTAATTTAAAAAAATTATATTAACATCAATTGTCATCCACTATAAGTTTTAAAAAATGTATTTGATCTTCAGTAGATGAGTAAAAGGTATTTTATTAACAACTGAAAAATTGAACAAGATATATAAGAAGAGTGTCTACTAATATTTATAATTGAATAATTAATGAAGTAGTATTTGAAAAACTGCATTAACATCACATGTCATCCACTACAAGTTTAAAATATTTACTTGAACTTGATTGGATGAATAAAGTTATTTTATTGATAATTTCTAATTTGAACTATATATATTAAGGAGAACGGGAAATAATAATAGGGAAGAAAAATGAAATCCACAATCGCAGATTTCAAGTTATCATGTGAGTACATTATTACTTCTAAGGCATTATTTGACTTAATTTATTAATTAGTTTGAACCAATTTGAAAAACGAATAGTAGTAAAAGCAGGTCCACCTTTAAAAACGAATCTACTTTCAAAGAAACATACATAATAATAATAATGTAATACTGGTAAAGGAAGGTAATCTAAGCGAATAAAAGATATTGATGAACATTGACATTTATGTTTTATTCATTGCCAACGCAATTTCCTGTTTCAATTATTCAAAGCCCTTAACGAAAACAACATCGTGTTCTCACATGATAAAAATTATAAATAAAAACTGATAAAAGAAAATAAAATGTCGTTGAAGAAAATAGGAATATTGATTTGTTAATGCGAAAAAAAATGACTGAAATGCAATATATCATGGTTTTAAACGGCAAGCTGAGTGATTAGAAAAGCATAATGAGACGAATATTAGTGAAATAAATAACTTAGTGATTGAACGCATGTATTTGTCGGTAATCGAAAGAATACAAATAAAATGCACATATTAAGTATATTTAGTGTTATAATGAAAATAAGAATACGAGAAATATTCAATTTTCAATTCAAAATAAATGAAAGGAAATGATGTGAAAATTACTGAAGATAAATGAAGTAGGAAATCTTTTACTGTTATGATATTTCACAAATTCAAATACTTGAAAATTAATTTAAGTAAATATGCATACTTACTTATTTGAAATGGATATTTATTTCCTTTTTTTAACTTATTATATATAGTATGTCAGTTGCACATTAAAAAACGACGGTGAATTAATTTAATTCATTAATTTTTTCAAGACGAAACATAGATACATCTTAGGAAAGGAAAATAAATTTATTGATAGAATGTAACTAAAATATGTCTTATTATTCGCTTAAAAATATCACTTATTTTTAAAAATGACGGACGAAGTTCTATTAAGAAATCTCATAAAATGTATATTCTATAAACTTTCCAAACCTTTAAGGAGTATTTAGTTTCATAATTAAATCTAACATGGAAAATTAAAAAAAAAACGAATCTCATTCATTTGAAAAACAGTTAATTATCAAACATTTGCAATATTGTCTATTTTAAGACCTCCAAATATTATATAAACCCCATATTTAATAATTCGGAAAATCTTTCGAATAAAGAATAAATTAGAAAACGAAATATGTTTCTATTCTATTCTATAAGTGAATAAATTCCAAGAACGAGCAACTTCGTCACGATGCGACTCATCTGTAGAAATTTTGCAATCAGGAAATACATTTTAAAATCCGATGGCTGTGAGGGGTGTTTAATTAATAAATACTGTCGAAGACGGATTTAAAATGAAGGGAATGAAAGAGTCTGAAGAGTTAATCATTTCAACTAAAAGAATTTTGACAACTTTTCAATTTTTTAAAGATTTCTGGAAATATTAATGTGTAAAAATGAAATTGAATTTTAACGACCTATTTTTTACCATATTTCATTTGACCTTTCTTTAAAATTTATCCCCTTTTTTCTGTAGAAATATCTAGACATTAGATTTAGGTAACAAAATACTGCAATTATTTCTTTAAATAAAAGCCAAAAAATTCACAAATTTATTTTTTTGTCAAAAAATTGCATCTTGGCTGAATCAATTAAAACTCTTCCATTTAGATGTTGTTAAACATTCGAATTCAAGAAAACTTTTAATAATGCTTAAACACATTCATTCGGAAACAGATTTAATAATATATATCTATAAAATAAAATTATCTATTAATTTTTATGATTACATTAGATTGGGTGTTATAATTTCAGATCATATTCGAAGAGCTAATAAAAGAGGGAAAAAATTCTCTCATTAATATATTGCTTTGTGTGAAAGGCTATAATATTAATGGATACTTACGTATTGGATCGTTGACGCCAACAGTCACCAACGGTTTAGTAAATAATTGGCGACAGATTCAAATTTGTGCAATAAATCGCAACCAACGAAACCAACAAAATGGCGGACGACAGTTAAAGTTTGAACAATTTTTTAAATACTTCTGGTGTTTTGCCAATATTGGAGGTTTAGCAACTTATTGGCACCGCCTTCAAATATGTCGATAAAGATCGATAGCCAAATACGTAAATACCTATTAATGAACATGCTTCCCTTCAGTGTTAAGAATGCGTGTTGTTAGGTTGAACTTAGAGATAAATCCAGCTTCAGAAATTGTGTTTATTTTACTTTATTTATATTAAGGGCATATTTTGTTTTTGTTTTTCTGTTAAAATGTTCCTGTTTTAATATAAAAAATCGTTTAGTCTTTCTTCTTCGTAAAATTAAAAAATAATCAAAATCAAAAATAAGTTATTTATAGAGATATCATTTATTTGGTGCCTATTTATTCGACGATCGATCCACCAACAACGCAAAATTTCATTTTGGTGGCCAAAATTCTTTAATGCTTTTGAATACATGGCAAACCAATTTTGGCACGTAGGCGATCTATTGGCGACCGCTTTTTGATTTGGCGAAACTTAATACGAACGACTTAATACGAAAGTATTCAGTTTTTTTAAATTGCGAATCTAGACTTTACTTAAATCCATATACTTCCGAGAATGCTCTTTAATCAGATCCGAGTTTTATAGTAATAAACTAATAAGATAAAAGAAAAGTATGAAATACATAACAGGAAAAAATGTATTAGTTTGTAAGCCACTTTAGGAGAATCAGCGTAATAACATGAATGCTAGTTTTAAGTCGTTTGTAAAGTATTATCTATACGTCACATATGTGAAATACGATTGAAGTTTCACGCGATGGAAATTGTCATATTGGCGCCACGACTCAATTCGCACGTTGAGAAAATATTTCACTGTAATAGTTCACCTCTGTCAAATTTAGGCTTAATTTATTTAACTTGTGAGAAAGACAGCCAGTTCATTTAATTCTTTTCCCGTTTATTTGATAAGTGTTCTTGTCCAAAAAGTTTGGTACTTCCTTTAACTTGTAAATAAAAATATTTAAATAATATATCTTTCGTTTGTAATCGAATTTAAGTGTCGCATTTAAACCAAATATATATTATGTTTATTTGAAAATAAGGAAATAGTTAAATGACATTCAGTTTCCGTGTTATTTAAATATCTTTACAGAAAAATAATCTCATCCTTCCTCAAAAAAAGTTCATACAAATGAAACAACTTGGCAAAGCAGTATCAAGATGTAATTCTTCTAAACAAGCCCTGCCAAAGGATAGTTAAATAAAGTTTTCTGTTTAAATAGTTTCTAAGAGTTTAACAATTTTGTCACCTATTTAACATGATGTTTATCCTGAAGAGAGTTTATGAATGTAGCTAAACAACTTCCACCCACATAATTCTACGACTCTGTCGTTCACAAGAGGTTTTAATTAAAATTTGTAATTTTCAAATATCAGCATTAGCAGTAAACATAAATAGCTTTAATCATGCTATTCAGTATCATTTTGTGATTACGTCAAATGAACAAGTATCTTTAATTTTTAGAACTGAAACAAGAATATAATTTATTAGCATGATTTCAAATCGAGGTAGTGGCAATCTGTGCGGCTCTAAAATTATTTTGGCATCTTTGTCAACAGCCAATTTAAAGGAAATTCTGATTCTGGAAACTGCAACCAAAAAGGAATTCTATGAATGAACTTAAAATAGATAGTCGTGAGCTTTTATATCATCTCAATATTAAAAATGCATAAATTTTTAATTCTTTTGACCTTCTAATTTGTAGCGTAAAATGGATGCATTGAACTTGAACTTAATAGTCAAGTATAAAGGATATATAATATTTGCGGGATATCATAATAATATTACTCAAATATCCTTTTCTGAATAACGTATCATATATAAGAAATTCAGTTGAAAGAAATTTCGGAAACATGTTAATTCACTATCAAGTAATGAAAAAATATGTATAGATAGTTATTAATAAAGCTATTATTATTGAATGCAGCATTCATGGTATAAAAATGGCAAATCGACTCCGTTTACTTTATATTATATATATATCAAGATAATAACAAAAAAAACATTAGAATATTTTGCAATCCACAAAGAATTTCTTCAACGTAATTTCAATGTCTTGAACAAAGTCATGTTAAGAAAAAGCCAGCAATCACCCATTTCACTTATATGTTTGTGAATTATAGTAAATATTTTAATATTATTTACATAATAGCTATTTTATTTTAATTTGTCATATATTATATATATATAATAGAGTGTTATTAGGATTAATTTCACTATTTTATGTACTGTTGTACATTGAATTTATGTATGAAAAAAAATACTTTCTCATTTTTTTGTTATTGTAATTAATTTGTATTTTAACAAATAAATTTTGGATTTTTAATGCCTTGATTGCTGTTTAAGAAAGAATAACTGACAAATTTTTTAGTTAGTTAAATTTATTAATTTGCGTTTTCGAGCAATATTGCCATGAAACTTTAATAATAAGACGCTCTTAAGGATTGAATTATGTAACTAAAAACAATAAATAAAGAAAGAAAAGAAAAATAAATATTAAATCTGTAACCTTTCAAAATATTTTTAAAAAATCCAATATAATGTAACATTTTTGAGAAAAAATAAGCATTTTAAAAAAATTCTGAACTTTTTTTTTTCGGAGTATTAAAAATGTTTTTTTACCTTTTATAAATTTGTTACCTCTCATTTCTTGTTTTTCTAAACACAAGTGAAGACGGGAAAAAACATCAAGTTACTGCCATTACTTGATGCTTTATTGTATCTATGCATTTGATACTTTTTTTCTTTTAAAAAACGCATCCATCTGATGTTAAAAAACAGAGTAAGATAGAGATACCGTCTTTTTCTTAAAGTTGTATATATATATATATATATAATATAATAATTTAAGAGTGTAAGAAACGTGAACTTATTACAGTTTTGAAATAGCTTTTTAGAAAAACATTGAATCTATAAATCATTCCCACTTAGGTTCTTATACTATAAGCAAGGCGTGCGGTTTAGAAAATTACAGCTGCTAAGAGACGAACTCAGTAATGGCAACACTGCAGCAAAGTCTTCCGCTTTCTTATTTAAGATGGAATGTTTGTTCCTGGAACCCATCATTGAAAACAGTGTGTTTCATAATGAAAAGCTATTATTTAAATATATTTATATGCTCATAAAATGTTGTGCTTTTAATAAAGAGTATGATATTATTATAGATGAATTGAATGCATCAGAATATGATGTTTTTTTATTGGCATGTGGTTTTAGCCATCAACCAAAATCCGTAGGCAAAAAATTTAAAATTTTATTACCTTCACGAGCATCTCAAAAAATCAACTTTTCCGAACGCGTTGCCATTTCATTTACAAAAACTCTGATTTTTTTTAAATGAGTTAATGGCTGCAATAAATAAAACGTAGAAAAATGTTCTTTTAAGCACGTGATCATATGAAATGAAATAAATAGGAAATGTGATATTTTTTTAAACGATAAAGGTGAGACAAAGTTTTTTGGATCGTTTGCAATATATAAAGTGACTCATTCAATGAAACAATTAAAACGAATAAAAATATTATTTAACTTGCATGAGCCCGTGGTGCTTGGCTACTCATATGGTACATTGAAATATGACATGATACATTGACATATGCATAGTAGATTTCATTATAATCTTTTTTAATTAATGAGTTTCAATTATTACCCAAAAATATGTACAAAAGAGCCTGCCTACGACATCCATTTAATCTTTTTACAGGTGGAATTCTCTCTATTCAACTAATGAACAGATATGCTTCATCAACCGTATTTGAGCAACCGTACTAAATAAGGGTTTAACAAATTTCGGTCAAACATGTCAAAAAAAAACTTGATTTTATAAGTGTCAGATGAAATAATCAAGCTTTATAAACTAAAGGATGTAATCCATAAGCAATATCTACCCACAATAAAATACCAATTAAATAGATTGTAAAAAAGAACACAATCAGCGCAACCTCTATGCAGCAAGTAAGCATTGTCATTGGGGTGGAGTAACGACGATTCCATAATATATTTACATCGTCCAGTGGAACCGAGTTGGTCTTGTAATAAGGTCTCAGCTTTGGAAACGGAAAGATTTCAAGTTCGAGACCCAATTATACAGAAGAAAGTTCGTGTAAGCGTGTTCGGTTAAATCCATCGGTTCTGAACATCCTTACTTTGATGTAATGTGGAAGTTTGGAAAAGGGTTTCAGCTCAGATATCGTCCTCTTTATCTGACCACGGTTCAAAAGTTGCAAGGTCAATTCGAAAATACCCCTAATGTTGCTTTTAAAAAACCTAGACTTTGATATAACTAAACTGAACAAAGACTGCATCGTCCAGTTTAACAGCAATTATAATATTTAATCTTTTCTCAACTCAAACAAGATAAAATGATCTGACAATGAAAAGTTATAAAATTTTTGCATTTGTTTATTAGAATTAAAATTAATGATTGCAAATCGTCTTAGAATTGTTTGAAGGGGAAAAAAGAATTGACAAGATGGCAGTTCATCACTAAGCATACAACGTATTTATAATCAATCTATGCTAAATTTAACCAGAATACTACATAAATGATGACTTCTGTATTTTAATGAACTATGAGGATTAATAGTCTAATTCCAATATGCTTTGAAAGAATGCGGTTAATTTAATCACGACCCCTGGCAAAAGGTTTGGAGCAACTCAACTCATTTCCAAATCTTTATTAATTATGAATAATAGCCTCTCTCGGAACAGTAATTGAAGCAAATGAGTCCTTTTTTGTGCAATTTTTCACGAGGTTCGCAAATCAATTTCAGATTCTTTTTAAATGCAGCATCTTGCATATTTCAGGCATCTTACATACAGCAGAGGAATTGAAGTCGTGTTCTTCGCGAAGAGGACAAATAAGGCCGGCGACGGTAAAGTGATTAGAAAAATTCGCTTTCAGAAGGGGAGATTAATTAGTATGACATTAATACATTCGTTTTGAGTATGATACTGGAAAAAAGAAAGGTTTCCATGATTTGAATATTTATTCGATAAAATCCTGTTTACAGTGATCAGTAACGATTTTATTTTTTGGTATTAAAAGAATAGAAGTAAGGAAAGAAAATTATTCCACCAAATTATAGCTTTCGAAAAATAAAAAAAGGAAACTTTATCTCTGTAATACAAAATAATTGGCGAAAAATTTAATGGAGTTCAAATATTGGTTAAAATGATTCATTAGACTCACGATACATGAGAAACTTGTCATAATTTATTAGAAATTTTTACATCTGGACTCTACAAAATAATATAAACTGACTCCATAAATATAAGGATGAAACGACGATTTTCTTTATATAAATAAACAGCGAGCGTC
>JAOUZG010029773.1:1546063-1559525 GCA_026289955.1 Argiope argentata | reverse complement strand
AAATATTAACTCATTAATTAAATTTAATTAATTTTTAATATTTTAAATAGAGTTTTAGAAGTTTCTAATGATAATTGAAAATAAACAGGCAGTATATTAATCATTAAAATACAAGAGTTTCAGTATTTTTCAAGTGAAGGTGAGAAATGCGAGTTCGCTTCGTGCAAAAATCAATATTCTTTTATAAATTATTTAAATTAATTGTAATTATTAAATAAAAAGTAGTTAAAATAAAATTTCTCTTTCTTGACCTATGTAGGAATTGACTTTCATTTTTTATATTACTTGTTGATTATTTCTTTGTTAGTTTTCATACCTAGTTGCATCTTATTTCTGAATCAACAAGATAAATCCTTTCTTTTTTTTGACTTCATTGATCAAATTAGAAAGTATTTCAGATTTTTTCAATGCAATTATTTCCTATTTTCCTTAAGAAGAAAAAATATTTTAGATGGATTCTGCATATGAGAATGAGGTTTAAGATATTCGATTCAGATTTAATTTATATTAAATATAAAGCACTGCAGTTTACATGCCTAAATTGCCCTTTACCTGATGTGGAGTGAAAGTTTGAAGAGGTGTCAATTCATGTGACGTGCTCACCATCTGACCATGGCTCAAAATTACGAAACTGTTTTAAAATATTCTAAGAGTTTCTTTCAAATGGAACGTTAATAATATTGAACTGAAAAGAGCTGAGATCAAGCATTTCCATTCTCTTTTTCAAGCTATTCTTTTCCTCTAAGAAATTATCATTAAAATCGTTATTCTAAGTAATGCTTTAAAAAAGGCAATTGAGACTATTTGTGAAAACCATTTCAGGATAATATACTTCAATCATATGACTTCACAGTCAAATATTCGATTGCATATTGCCTTACGTTATTTTAAGAGATAACATTTCTCATTTCAATTAATTAATAAGCATTTTCTAAATTTAATTTTTATATATTTAAGAAGATGAAAATAAACTCTATCTGATAATTTTTTGTTATTAAATAAGAAAAATAAATCCTACTTTCATCCATACTTTTGATACTATAAACAATCGTAAAAAAAGTATATAATCATTATTAATTTGGGGAAAATGCAGTTCATTAAGAAAGAACTGAAACTATTGAGAATATAAAGCAATAGATCAAATTTATAATTTGATATAAGAAAAAAGCGGCAGTAGATCACCTCTGTTGGTTAAGAGAAAAGAAAAAAAATGTTAAATGGGGAAGTACGGAATAAAATATTGTTTTCGATACCTCATTTATATTCACTTTTTTCTTGCAATCCTATGCGATTGATTCTAACATAAAATGTAACATTTCTAATCACTTTTTTTTCAATTACATATTTTTATTGAACTGCTCAAACATTTTATTTAAACCTAAAGGGATATTTCAAAAGTCACCTTAATTAGAAAGTCTCTTCTGAAACTTCTGAAACAAAGTGATTCATTCTGGGCGTCCCGGGTTCGAGTCCCTGTTAGGGCATGGTTGTACTTCTGTAGGTATATGTAAGGTGTAGGGATGTGCTCCTTATAAAAAGGCACTGTGCAAGTGTGTGTGTGTGTGTGTGTGTCATGCTCATATGAACTAGAAATCAGCCTTCTGCTCTCGGATTCTCAGCCCTCAGATACTATCCTTTGCCCTGGATCCATATCACCAGAAGATACTGCACCATATTTCCGTTGTAAATCGGATACCTCGTCATCATCAAACTGATTCGTTGATCACTATATAAATCAACTTGTACTATTAATTTTAAATTCGTTGTCATTCTAAAATTACATGCTCTGATAAGACATTATTCAGACATTAATGACAACATTTATAATTATTCATTACTAAGAGTAAACTAATGCGTCATTTGATCGCAGCAAATGTCTCTAAATACCTGTTATTCGTAGCAGATTCTTAAAATATGGAAGATTATATATTTAAAAGTCAAAACATGTCCCAAATCAATAAACAGTTTCTGTGAAAAGTGGAAGGCTGGAGATACTTCTCTACCTTCCATCGCTGATTTACGGCTGGCAATTAATCATAATTCACAGGCAGTTAATGCTGTTAGTGCTACATTAAGTTGTTTCGAACCTTCTTCAGGTGACAGTGATTAAATTTGTAAAAGTATTATATAATTTACTCTTCATGCGAGAGAGATTATTAATCCTCACACTCATTAAAATCAAGCAGTTATAATTTATGCAGCAGTCTGGACAAAATAGTTAAATGGCTGAATACGAGGCGGAGTTTTAGCAACACAGATTAGACAATCGCCGTTTGGACGTTTGGCTATTAGGGAAGTAATAGCATATTGATTTTAAAAAAATACTATTAGCTTAGTTGAATATTAATAAATTTGTAAATAATTAAAACCCAAACACAAAAATCTAAAAATATGAATTCCATAAATTATAAAATAAAATAATATTTTCAAGATTTTCTAAAATTAAATTAGATAATCTGTTTCATTTTTTAGTTTAGTATTCAATATATTTAGTTTTATATTTTAGTATTCAATATAATATATTATACATATTTTAGATACAAAGAGTTATACGCCACTCAGTCGTGAATCGTTTCAAATAAATAAAATAATATACATTTTTAAAGATTATTTTATTTACAAAAAATTAAAATATAATAAACACATTAAAGATTAACTAAAATTTTAAGCTTAATAGTTTAAAAAGAAATCTTTATAATGGGTATTTCATATTTCCTAAAATGCACTTCCTAATGTACCTTTCATAAGGTGTATTTCCTTTTTCGAAATGCGAAAGTCTACCTCTGGCTGAACATGAATTCTTCATAAACATTCAAATGAAATGATTCCTAGTTTAATCTTATAACATTAAAATCGAATTTGCTTCAAAGAATTCCTAAACATTCAAATGATTTAAAGTACACTCCAAATTCTGCATTATGATTCGCCATAGATGGATTAGTTGACTTTTGACCTAACAACTTCTTCTTTGAAAATCTGATTTTGGTGCCGGAAATTTCCACTTGTTGAATTTTTTTATTTTCCAAAATATTTATAGAATCTTATACTTAGTCTATATTTTTATTATGTATAATGCAATAATACAACATATTTTATAAATAGGACTTGTTCATTATATCCAGGAGGCGTCCTGGCACAGATGTAGCGTGTCTTCCTCATGATCTAGGCGTCCCGGGTTCGAGTCTCGGTTAGGACATGGTTGCTTTTCTGTGCTCTATTTGTGAGGCGTGTGAATGCGTTGTAAAAAGGGCCTGCGCAAGATAAGTGTGTAGCTAAAAGTCGTTTCTTGGCCCTAGTTGGCGCTACTTCAAACAAGAGATGCTTATTTCAGCTTAAATCTGATGAGGCATTAGCGGGCTTGTCCATGGCAAGTGCCATTAGTAACAACAACAACAATAAATTGAAAAAATAACAATTGTTTATGAATTATTTTATACCAATTTTGTTTAACAAAGAGAAAAGTAAAACAAGTCCAAAAAGTCTATAGATAAATGCAATTTTATGAAAATGTAGTCACCCACCAGGTGGCACTTCATATCTGAGAATGATGAGCTTCCATCATGGTATTGTATAGCGATTGAAGGTCGCTATACGAACTCGCGACACTAAGGTCAATAGCCGAGTAACATAACCACAATACCAAAAGTCGACTTCAGTAGAGTTTATCTGGCTTACTCCTATACGAGAGACGAACGATTTTTTTATAGCCCCAAGCATTATGATGAATTGTTGCTTGCTTGTGTCAAGTGGGTCTGACGACTTTGTTTTGCAGCTGGTAAATGGTGCCAAGACTTCTGTAAGAGGTTGCGCTCTCAAGGTCATTATTATAGCAATTGAAGGTCACGATACGAACCCGCGACGCTAGGGCCCGTAGCCGAGTAACATAACCACAACACCAAAAGTCGACTTCAGCATCGTAGATGTTATCTGGCGTTTGCGACTAGCACCACACGTTTGGTCATAGAAATAGTGTGAGGTTGACTACCCCTTATTGATGAAGGTTGACTATGGGGCTTAAAACACAGTTTTAGTTTCCGCCAATGAGGTTGTGGAAATTCGGTCATTCAGATTTATTCGTGTACCTCAGAATGGGATTGAGTAGGATTATGCAAATACAGTATCTATTTCTGATTTCGATATCGATTCTAATAAATACTCTGTAAAAAAGGAAAGTGGTGAGTTGCTCTATGTTTCATGAGGCCCAAACTTCCTCACTTCTCTACCGTAAGAATGAGTAAAATTATAAATTTGAAATCAGATTGTTAAGAAAAAATCGAAATACTTAACCCGTTTTAAGAACATGATTATTTATCGTATACTGACACGCAAAACACCCTATGAGCAAAATTTTCATTGACAAGATCGTTTTTGTTGAATATTCGAAACGACAGACAATGGCCCCAAGTCGGAAATAGCATTACGCGAAATTAATAAGGCAAATCCATATATTAAGAATCTGGTTATATAATCCATCTTAATATAGTTGATAGATTACCATTTCCGAAACGTCGCATTAATGGAAGATTATAATAGGTTGGTTATGGTAATATAGTGTATGGTTATGGTATATAGCGCATGGTAATAAATGGATGACCCTCATTTTCATTGATGAAAAAAGTTGAACTCAGATGGAAGTGAAGAAAATATTAGGTTGGGGAAAATGAAATCCATTATTATTTTACAGTCATTTACACAGAAAATAAAGGATTTCCCTTTCGAATATTTTCCAAAATTCCATATGGAAAAAAAATAATGGAAATAAATCCATTATTTTCTCAGTAAATGAGTAAAATAATAATGGATTTCTTTTTTCCACAACCTAATACAAAATACTGGCATGATTTACGAAAAGATCCCAGGAGCATTTTCAGTGTACAAAATGAGGGTTGATTTCTGATGGTGTAGGTGGCTTTCATTTTCCAAAGCCATTACATTATTCAAAAATCATTTTATGACGTTTGCAGGAAATATAGGGGTAAGAAACTTATAATAGTATAATAATGCTTCCATTCATACTATCAATGATAAGAAAGATAATTTAAATTTGAATAATGCATGCCTTGCTCTGTACATACCTTGAAGACAGCCACTGAAAGTGAATGGAGCAACTCGAAGCCAAAAATCTTACAAATTTTAATTATATCAACAAAAGAAGATGCGCGCGATGTCATACAGAAAAACAGTAAAATTTTGAACTTTAAAAAGAAGTCGATCCTTTTTCCAAAAATATAATACATTCAGACATAAACATCTAGATTTTTTCTTCTCTTTTCGTGCAATTGAAACACCAATTGCATTTTTTTTTAAAAAAAATATTTAAATAGATATCATCGCATATCTTTTGAACAAACATATTTTCCATGACGTTCGAATGGGATTCTATAAATTTTACTGTATAAATTTTTAATAGATTTTATAAATTTATTATGTATAGAATGTGGCAAAATATATGTTTTTAGATTACATGAATTTATAACTTTATAATTTAATATATCAATAAACTATAAAGGATAATTACTCCCTAATATTTAACTGAATGAATTTTAAATATCGCTTTTATTTTTTATTCTTCCATTAGCCCATTATCAATATAATGCACAATTTTTTTTTTAAATCAATTCCTACTTTGGATGTTTGGAAACATTTTGAAAGTTAGGAAAGATTTTATTTTAGTTACTTTTTATTAAATAATTACAATTATTGTTCTCGTATTCAGCTTTACAATGGAAGGAGGAGTGCAGTAGCTTCTGTGGGATTGGACCCCTGAGAGTTAGAATAACGATCATCTTCTACTCAGTACCCCCAGTGGTATTACTCTCGAAATTGAGAACTTTGCAACTAGATTCTAACTCGCAATACAAGGGATACGAATCCAACGCCCTACTAACCAGACTATCCCTACCTAAAAAGGTTAAAAACTGTAAGGGCGAGAAAATTAGTTTTTAATTAATTAATAAAAAATTAATCACTCAATATTTGAAAAAAAACTGTATTAACATCAAATGTCACCCACTACAAGTTTAAAAATATTTACTTGAACTTGATTGGATGAATAGAAAGTATTTTATTAACGATTGAAAATTTGAACAAGATAAATATATAGGGAGAGTGTGAGTTAATAGTAGGAATTGAAAAATTGGATTATTAATGTAAGACGCGACGTAAAATCATTAAAAAAAATATCTTTTGCCCTTCGAGAAAATATAGCGCCATTTTTCTATTCTACCGGCCTTTTCTATTCCAACAGATGAGCAGGAGACGGACGTCTTCAAAAAATAAGACAGTAGTGAACCCTTTTTGTTTAACGATCCGGAAATTCGGCAACCTTTGTAATAGAGGGAAATCCGAATTTTTTTTTTAACTCCCTTGTGTGGGGATTTCTTTTATACTGGATTTTGATGTAATAGTTTAAGCAAGGTATGCGAAATAAATCTAGAATTTTCGAAAGAAAAATTGTGAAGATCTTTTCCTTCTAAGCAAATTCCTTTTATTTTTATTCTATAACTATTTGTTACTGACACAATTTTTTAAATTTTTTGTCTAAAGATGAAACATTTAAAATCAAATTTTTCATTATAAAAGCTTTCATTAAAAATTTAATGAAAAAAACAACAACAAAATGTGTTATACACTTTAAAAATAATATATCAATAATCACAATGGCTACGCCACCCACCAAATTAAGATTTTCGAATTTAACCTGATTGACCGGGCGGTCATGACAGCAATTCTGATTAAAACTGACTTTGAAACTTACGGACCATTACTGGCTACGGTACAGCTTCATCTATGGGAAGCCCGTTCCATCATTGATAGAAGGTAGCCGACCCCCAGCATTTCTAAATTAAATAAAGTGGTGAGAAATAACCATCGGAGCCTCATTGTTCCCCGATTGGAGAAAAATGTATGTCTATTATAAAAGTGAAATAATTTATAATAATGATGAATTTGTAAAGTAAAAGATGTATAAAAACGACTTTAATTTAAGTTTAATTATATTAGTCAAAAACTTAGTCGCAAAATACTGATTCTGTATTTCAGCAGTAAATCAGAAAAATATGCCAATTTGTCTGTTTATCTTTCACAGGCACTTTTAAATGATGAGCTTCAGCGCAATAATAAGATTTAAAAAAGAAACATTCTTTGGCATTTATGTTTATTTTTTTCCCAATATGAAATAAACATTTAATGTAAATAAATAATTATTTATCTTAAAGATAATACGAATTTTCATTAAAGTCAGATTACAATGTTTAGTAAATGATGTTCAGGATGCCTGCTATTCAAGATTACTGAGTCATTTCTTATTAAATGGAGGAAAAAAGGAAAAAAAAAAACACTACGCAGCATTTTTATGGCTTAATACACAAACAGTAAAAAGAAAAGAAGGGCCATGGCAATAAAAACTATGATATAATGGGTCTTCTGTTGTCGTTCTAGTAATAATAGGAAGAAAGAAATGAAAACTCAAAGGTTGATGGACTTCTACCAAGTGCTCAATGTAGGAAGACAAAAATAACATAGATTGACTTAGCTACTGGACGATCAATGAACAAAACGTGAAAGAAGGAGAAAACAATGGAAAACTCTACAAAAATTTTGTTCTATTTTAAAATATTTATAAATGCATAGACATAAAAATACTTTAATTTCAAGCAACGTCAATTACATTAATAGTATATAAAAAAAACCGATATGCCTACCAAACAAATAAAGTATTTCAATAAACATTTAATAAAAATAGAAAGATATTGCTGAGAAAATCTGTTGTAATATAAAGTGTTACCAAATTTAATTTAAAAAATACATAAAAATAACAAATATTTTAATTTCGAATGATGCCAGTTACATCAACGGTATTAAAAAAATAGAATCGTCTGACAAAAATTAAAACATTTCAACTTGTATAAAATTAGAAAATTTTATAACCCGATACTAGTATATGGTGAATTGTAGTTGATATGATCCGCAATAAAAATTAACTGTAGTCATAATTTTGAATAAAAATTAAATAAAGATGCAAATTTATATGCTTTTAATATTTACTTATTAAGTTTTAAACTCACTTAAGAAATTCTACCATACATATTCATAAGAAATATTTTATTGCTATATCAAAAAGTAAGCCACATATTAAAAGAAACAGCTTTTATGTAGTAGAATAAAACATTTTAATATTAAAGACATATTTTGCTGTTCAGTTTTGGAGCATAATATCTATGTCAAAATGTAATGTAATTAGACTTTGACAACCCTTTTCATCTCATATAGCAACCCTTCTTGCTGAACTCGGTGAGAAATAAGTTGAATAGGAGAGATGAGAGGAGAGTCCGTGGGCGAAGAAAGTCAGTCTAGGACTGGCGAAGCGAGAGATGAGATGTTAGTCTGAGTCTAAGACTGACAAAGTCGAAAGATGATGGGATAGTTTTGTGTGTCTTTCGTATTTTTGCTTTATGTGTGTGCTGTGCCCTTATCTACATGTAAATTAAAATACGGGACTAAAATTGGATGTGATCACTTCCCTACTGTTCACATTAAAGAAATCTCACGCAAAAAGAGCTATTTACAGTAACTAATGGCAAACTATAGATAACTAATCGCAGAAATAAGGTATTTTTATCACTTCTATACAGAATCTTACTACGCAAATAATATGTTTCTGCAACACAGACGTTAAACAGAAACATTATTTAGAAATATATATATTTTTTCATTCTCAAAAGTGTTTCAGTAGCATTAATAGGATCGTAAAATTTATCTCCCTTTGATTCTAATAAACTATAGGAAGATAAATAGGCATTATCATTTAAGATAGCTTGTTTTTTAGAAAGCATTGTATTATTTTAAAATTAGCACTATTTACATATCGATTAAATCATTTGTCTCCTTACAGGTTATCTGAATTGAAATAACTTCAACAGTGTGCTCTCTTGGGTATTACATAAACGGTGTTGTCTCTTAACATTTTGGTTTCCGACTACTTATTACGATGATGGCAATTAACGAAAGTTCATTTCGCTATTCACCAGCATTTGCCTCTTTTAATCGTTGCCAAAATCATGATTGTAATGATATAAATATTCCAGAATAATTATTTTCAAATAGCTACTTAGATGAAATTCCATTTGAATCATATTAAATAAGGCGACAGATGTTTAAATATATCTCCATGTGTGATTTTTGTAGAATATACCGAATTCCAAGGAAATTTAGAAGGATGATTTTGCCCAAAGATAATATGGAAAAAATGCCGTTAGTGTGGAAATTGGAACCAGCTAATTAGAACATTCACTGCTCTTGAAGATCGAAATTTATTTAAAATGCTTCAGTAAGGATTCCAATTAGTGATTGCGTTTCAGCGATATAAGTAAATGATTATGTAACCAGTCGAAGTTAAATTTAGTGAAATCGCTAATGATCAATTAAAGTCGAGTTCGAATTTCGACAAAATTTGTTTTCAGGTAAGTTTAATTATGGAGATGTAATGTTTAATTTTATGAAGATTCGAAAGTAATTGTTATGGATCAAATATCAAATGTTACCTTAGTTATACTAATTATTTAAATATCGTATTTTTGATTATCATGTCAGATAAGCATCTTATATAAAGTAATAAATCACACATATTCTGTTTGATCAAGGAATTTGATTAAATTTTCTGATAAATTTCATGTTTATATTAAATTTATTGTTCAGCATTTATAAAAAAAATCTTATTATTCAATTCCTACTATTAATTCACACTATCCCTATATATATTTTTTTAAATTTTCAATCTTTTATAATACTTTTTATTCATCCAATCAAGTTCAAAAAATATATAAAACTTGTAGTGAATGCCATTTAATGTTAATACAGTTTTTTCAATTATTAATTATTTAATTTCTTATTTATTAATCAAAAACTAACTTTTTCGCGAAACATCTTCATAAAACCACCGCCAAAGGAGTAATGAATTCAGTTTGTTTGAAGTACTTCTAAAATAAAATAATACAAAATTAAAAAATAGAAATTTCTAATCTGTATTGGAGTCTCCAACTGAAGTAGAAAATTGTTGCATTTTGTTTTGCCACAACTGGCTTTGAACCCTCAATTGGCGTGCAAAATCCAATGCTAGTATAATTTTTTGATCAATTATTTATAGTAATTGTAAATGCTAGGTCGGGAATGTCTAATTGGTATGGCGTTATGTTCGTATCCCTTGGGCTGCGAGTTTGAACACCATTTATAGAAAGGAGAATGGAAAATTGTCAATATCTATACATATTTATATTAATTGTAATTATTTATTAAAAATTAACAAACATAAAAATTTTATATGTTAACCTAAGTAAGAATCGATTTATAAAAAAATGTTTTTTATATTACTTATGTTTACAATGCCTATTGTAGAACATATTTAGAACATAGTAGAGCAGATGGTGAGTGCGAGGCAAGTGAACTTTCCGATGAACTATCATATGACATATTTATTTTGAAGACAAAATAAAAGTTCCACTAGGTTCACAAACATGCATTGCTTTTAGTGAATTCAGGCGTTGAAACCCTTCTCGAAACCAAAACATCATCATTGTATTAACAATAACGTCTGAACTGTTATCCACAGCTGAATAAATCGAAAATTTTCATAATTTTCAATCAATTAATATTTTGAGACAAAAACACTAAATATAAATTTGTAAATTCCCATTAGTTTTATTTGATTAAAATTAATCGTTCTTTTTTAGACAACCTGAACTTTCTTTGTTCTGGCGTAATTAGGATTTACAAAAACTAATTTTGTTTTAATCTACGGAGCTTTGCTCAGTAACTGAAATATTTTTATGACGATATAAGTCTTCAATAGAAATATTAATTGAATGTTGAATCTGTTGTAGATGTATAGCCAGCAGATATCTATAACACAAGAACTAATACTTAAATATTCCAGAAGAAAAAAAATAGAAAAATTCATTTGATTTTTTTAATTTCATATTTTTTTTAAATATAATTCTCAAAATAAAACGTGAGAAAAGTACCAATCTAGCCCAATATTTTTTGCGGCCACATATAAAAAGACAATTTCATGATATGTTTTTAATAGATATCCCCTTTTTAAGTGCACTAAAATGCTTACAGGAAAAAAGTCTAAAATCCAGATATCGTCCTAATCTTTTACAACAACAGAAAAAGACAAAGAAAATCACTCTCTGGCTCCCCAATTATTATTCATTTCTTATTAAGCCTTTAATTTTTCAAAGTCTCAACAATGTTGCAATTTTTTTTAATTTTGTAAAGTAACTAGGCAATTTCAATTTTTTAAAAAAAATTAAAAGTAGTTTTAAAACAATCTTCTGGATATGTTATTAATTTCTAATAGTTAATATAATTTTTTTTAAACTCTTCGATTGCATTTACAAAATAATACAGTATCCATAAAAATAAAATATTTTTAATGCAATGAACCATAGTTTTAGTTCATTAAAATCAATTTACGAATAAATTAACATAAAACACACATTAACATTCGTCTTGCACAGATATATTTGTGACCAAAATCTGGAAAATATTTATGTAATTCTGAAGTTATCATGCTAGTAAATAAACTAATTTTATGCTTTAAAAATTTAATTTTTACTATTCACTGATTATACGGTGCGAACAGAAATATTTGATTTCATAAATGGATCATATTTATATCTTCTTCTTCTTGATGTTTCTGTGCTTATCAAAAACTTAACGCATTACATTTTTTCGGTTTATATCTAGGTCTTCCTTCTATTTAAAAGGCAGGAAATTCAGTAATCTTAGATTTTATTCACTGATCAATACCATTAAAACATATGTATGAATCATTCTAAATTAATAAAATATCATTGAAAAACGTTATTGAGCCAGTTTTAAATACTTTTCAAGTAGTAATGGTCTCAAAATACCTTGCAAAAATTTTAAAAATGATGTTCGGTATGTAATTAAAAATATTAAGTAAAGTTTAACCTACTACATGGAACAGTAGTATTATTTTAAAAGGTATACAAATTTCATTTCATGTTGTTACTTAACGTTTTGGAGAGTTTTCTATGAAAAGTAAGATAACTGTACATGTTTTTAAATTTTAGATGATAATGTGTGAAATGTGAATAATTTATAAGTTTAGATTTCCTTCAAAATATGAGTTTTCACAAATTTTAAAATTTAAACATAAAAATTAAACATTTTACGAAGCGTTCTTTAAGCTTAATCAATATTTTTATATATATATATATATATACAGAACTGACAAAAGTCATGGGATGACTGTTAATATCGTGTCGGTCCTCCTTTTGCCCGGCGAAGTGCAACAACTCGACGTGTCATGGAGCCAACAAGTCGTTGGAAGTCCTCTGCAGGAATATTGAGCCATGCTGTCTGTATAAACGTCCATAATTGTGAAAGTGTGGATGGTGCAGGAGTTTGGGCACGAACGGACCTTTCGATGATGTCCCATAAATGCTTGATGGGATTCATATCGGGCGATCTAGGTGGCCAGATCATGCACTAGAATTGTCCGGAATGTTCTTCAAACCAATCGCGTACAGTTCTGGCCCGGTGACATAGCGCATTGTCATCCGTAAAAATCCCTTCGTTGTGTGGGTACGTGAATTCCATAAATGGTTGCAAGTGATCTGCAAGCAGCTCAACATAACCATTTTCAGTCAATGATCGGTTCAGTTGCACCAGAGGACCGTGTCCATGCCATGTAAAAACAGCCCACACCATTATTCAGCCACCACCAGCTTGAACAGTGCCTTGCTGACAGTTTGGGCCTATGGCTTCATGGGGTCTGCGCCACATTCGAACTCTACCATCAGCTCGTAACAACTGAAATCGTGACTCATCTGACCACACCACGGTTTTCCACTGGTCTAGGGACCAGTCGATATGGTCACGAGCCCAGGAGAGTCGCTGCAGGCGATGTCGTGCTGTCAGTAAAGGCACTCGAGTCGGTCTTCTGCTGTCATAGCCCAAGGAAGAAAAATTTCGCCACACAGTCCTATCGGACACGTCCCTCGTACGTCCCACATTGATTCCTGCAGTTATTTGACGAAGTGTTGCGTGTCTATTAACATTGACCATTCTACACAGACATCGGCAGTCTCGGTCGTTAAGTGCAGGTGGTCGCCCATTGCGCTGTCCATAATGGTATGGGACACCTGAAATTTCATACTCTCGGCACACTCTTGATACTGTGGATCCCGGAATGTTGAATTCACTAACGATATCCGCAATGGAATGACCCATGCGTCTGGCTCCAACTAACATTCCACGTTCAAAGTCTGTTAATTCTCGTCGTGCCGCCATAAATCACGAAAAATAACACACGAATAACTTGAACACAAGTGAAAGCTCTGGAAAACGAACTGTGCATTTATACTTTTTCGCTGCGATACTACTGCCATCTGTATGTTTGCATATTGCTATCCCATGACTTTTGTCACTTCAG
>JAOUZG010029773.1:1517231-1545963 GCA_026289955.1 Argiope argentata | reverse complement strand
TCGGATTGAATGGACTTTACTTGAGGACAGCACAAATAAATTTATTTACAGCTATTTACAAGATAATTGATAAAGTAAAAATTTCAGATAAATACAATCCAGCAGTCAACAGTCAATTACAGCATAAATGCAAGTCTTACGCACAATAAAAACAGACTGCAAAACAGCTATCGTATAGCGCAGCAACGATAAATCGCTCAATAATACAACGTTAACAGCAAACGTAAACACAGCTCTCAAATCCTCTAGATCAGCGAGACGCTTTTTTTAGAGCAAACGATCACCTAACTAACTGACTCCGGCTACTCGTCCTTATATAGCCGAAGAAGCGCGAGCACCGAAACTAGTGAAAATTCTCAAAACAACGCGCGCAATCCTGCAGCTACTAGACTATTCCTTTCGCCAAGTCAACTCGGCTGGCGCGCAGCTCCTTGAGAAGCGCCGCCAACGTTTTCACCATCGGCGGGCGTTCGCCCGCTTGTAACAATGTGTATATATATATATATATATTTCAATTATACGTTTGAAGCAAAATAAAAAGATATTTTTTATTTGATAAATCGGCACTTACAATGAAAGTTAAGAAAACTTAAGTGTATTAAAATTTAAAGTGCAATTTAAGAGTATTAAAAATAAAAAATCGAAGCGGAAATTCGATTCGAAAATTTTTAAACATAAATCATCACTTCAATAATTCTAAAATTCAAGTATGATGAAAAGTTCAATTATTATTAATTAATTCTAATGTTAAAACGTAAAAAAATATAATTCTTAAATTTGAATTTCATGAGAACGGGGAAATACAAAGCTCTTAGATTATTAAAAAGGAAATTAAATAAAAACTATATAGCAAAACAACATTATAAAGAAAATGAGGGAATAATTACATATTTTATGCATAGGTTTTGAAAAAAAATGCATGGATGATAATTGCAGATTACAGTTACAAGAATTTAAAATAACCAATTAAAATGCGAGTCTTGAAAAAGTTAACTTGAAAAAAGTCCTTTTCACGATAAATGAGTATATTCTTCTGATAGAAATAATCTTTCTTTAGATAACGTTATCAATTCATAAAATTATTTATAAAGAATTGAGTTTTTAGAAAATCTTGAATAAAATATTATAATTAGAAATCTTATATGCATTTTTCATTTCATTTTCATTGATGCTGTTTTTCATTTTTCATAAAAGAAGTTTTTCTCAAACAGCAGACGTAGATTTTAGTGGATAATTATTTTCAATGTTTATTCAAAATCAAACAAAAAAGAGATGGAGGAATTTGTATTTTATTTAGATGTAATATCCAATTTAATAGAAAATTAATAGCGACTTTTTTTGCTGATGGAAAATATTATATATATTGTTTCTACAACACTATAATTTTCAAGAATTGCCTCTAATAACTGGAATATTTTCTATACATAAAAGGCGTGCAGCAAAAACAAAGACTTTTCTAACATATAAAAAGTTTTATGTAGTTGAAATCTTTAAGGCGTAGAAAAGTTAGAAAGTTTTTCATATAAAATGATTATATATAAAGTCAGTGAAAAAAGAAGAAAATAGATTTTTTTTGTATAAATGATGATTTGAAACTTTTTTCTGGCTACAGAAACCATGTAGTGTCACAAAGATAATTAGTTTATCAAAGTTTGAAGGTGACGCAGACTGTATAAGAAAAGTATAAAAAGCGGAAATAAACAAGTGAATAGAATAAAATGGGATTAAGACCCACAAAGAAGTATATGGAAACGAAAGTGCAAATGAATTTGCAAGTTTGTAGCACAACAAATAGTATTTATTCTAAGTGAGAATTGAGAGAAGAATTAAATTTACAAAAATTTGTTAGATGATACATGCCCAAAAACAAATGAGTAACTTATGACTTTATTCCTATCTCAGAAATAAAAATAAGAAAATACCATTAACGTATAATTTAAATTATGTTAGAACACGTGAGATTTCTTGTATATTTCCAAAGATTAGGAAGAATGTGTGAGTTCAAACAGTTTATTTATCACTATTTAAATGAACGTTATTTAGAAATAGTTATTTAGTTATTTAGAAATTTAAGAAACGGTACAGCATTTAAAAGTTGAAAATCAGAACTTTAACATAGTATTAATGTCTGAAGAAAATCTTAAAATATTTACATATATCATGTTGGAAATGGACAGTGTTTTGCCAACTATTTAAAAGTCTTCACCTTTCTTTTGTTACAAAGTGCAAATTTGGAGGGAATTTCAGAATTTTTGTCACAAAGTGCTGACGTGCTCTTTGTTAAATAGAATGGTAGATATAGTGGAAAGTAAAGAGAAAGTTCAAAGACGAACTACTTTGTGGTTGGGAATAAATCTGCTGCTGATTACTGCTGATGGATTAAGATAATGACAGCATCCGGATACAAACAAGTTTTGTGGATCGCGAACTTCAGTGGGGGGGGGACATCTGCAAGCTGAAAATAATGACTTGAGTTTAGTACTGAAGGTGCAAGATAACTTAGGACTCTGAAGGACATGATGTCAAAAAATTTCAATTTTTTGCCAACTGTTTGAAAGTTCGGCCACAACAAATCCTGTTGATACTGCTACGTTCAGTAGTGGCGGGATGGTCGGCTGTACAGAAGAAGAACTGTTTGAAAGTTTGTAGAGGAGGTGGTGGTCAGTATTTGACCATTTTGGGGCCAATTACCTCGATGAGAATACCAGTTTGACAGATTCTGTCAATCTAAAGATGGACATTGCTAAAGACCACTGTCAGCCATAACAAATCTTGTCTATACTGCTACATTTAGTAGTGGTGGGGTGGTCGGCTGTTCACAAAAAGGACTACTGTACTAACAAAAACTTCTTCAAGTTTTTAGCTATACCATCGTTTGGATATACCATTCTTATATACCAGTTACGCAAACACTCATCTGGACTTGTGAAGAAATTCTGTTTGTCTCTGAGCATGCCTCCATTCCCTTCTTTTCTTCACAGTTTCCATTTATGATATAATAACTGCTGCTCTTGTGGAGAAGTTGGTGATCCCATCCACTTTGCGGCATCTTACCCTTTAACTCTTTCATGGCATCTCCGGAAATCCTCTTCTTCGCTAGAAAGTCTTTGGTATAAAAGAATACTTAATAATTCATCTTCCAAAAAAGAATCATAAACATAATTAGATTTCTAATTGATCATGGAAAACGTATTATTAAGATTATATAAAAGATTAACCTTATTAATATTTTTACATCATCAGTTGATACACCTCGCATTTTATTCATAATAAATCCCTTAATCACTTCAAGTAACTAATTTTTATTATTCCTTTATATTTTCATTCATACTGTACACTATCATGTTCATGCTTATTGTATACTTCTTCATTCTAGTCTTATCATTTTATTATGCTTTTTGTTATAGAATTTTATAATTTGTTTGTTTATTTAAAATTAATTCATGTGCATTTTTGGAGGAGGGAGGTTAATAAAGTTCACCTACATCTATACAAAACCGAAAAAGAGCCTAAAACCAGAGGTGTGTTGTGGTGCTAAGTATGCCATGCTTGATGAATAATCTATTCAATCGAATGATAAATATATATTCTATCTTCCAGAAATAAGAGATGTTAATAGCATACATCACCGGCTCATTGAAGTGTGTGAAAAAATTATCTAGATTCATTTCTCTTTACTTCATTTAAAATTTATTATTATTATTAACCCTTGATAAATTTTACAGAAGCCCATAAACTAAATTACACTCAATGGCAACTACAAATAAATTGCTGAATTAAAATTGTTTTTGTTAAGAATAAATATCAAATTCCGATTTCAATACTTCTTAAAAAATGTTAAATTTATATTGTAAACAAAGTATAATAAGACTAATAATTGGTAAATAGAATAAAAGAAGAAATATTATAATTGAGCTATTGCAAAATCAACCAAATTCTCTAAAGTACATTTATGGTAAACTTTGAAAAAAGTTTCAAAACTGCACAGCAAAAGCTCGAACATATACATATACAGAGACAAAAATATAGGCATTTTTAGTTTTACAAAATTAAAATAGAATAAAGTTTACTGAAGTTTGGGCTCTGATGAGTTCGATATAATCAATAAAAATACTATGCATTTTATTTTTCAAAATAATTATTAAATTTGCTTAAAAAAATGTAAGATGTTGTTTACAAATTCGGAACATCAGAAATACCGCTTCAACAAAAGATATTTTTATTGATACCCTCAAAGCAGAGTTTTAGAAAGAAAAAGAAAACGTAACTTAATGAATGAATGTCTTGATTTTAATTTTAGAAAGCAATTATGAAGTTTTTCTTCTTGAAGGGTGAGTGTGTAAATTTCTATCAAAAATAGGAAAGACTTTGTGAAAACTTGAGGGACAAAAATTTGTACCGATTCCAGAAGCTTGGTAGAAAATTACTGAATTTGAACACTGAACTGTTACAAAAAATAATCTTTTAAAAACTTTATAATGAAAGTTTTCTTATTAAAGTAATTAGCTTTTCAATATCTTTCAAAAAATGCATTTTTAAATTCGTGACTGTAAAGGAGTCGATTTAATTCATCAAGAATTCATTGCAACTTTTTGTTGTTGTTATTCCTTGTTTATCAAATGTTTCTTTTTAAAATGGATGCTTTCTTTTATAATTAATTCATTGAAAAAGAGTTGTAAATACACTTTCAAAGCATTTTTAATTTGAATATTTATCCAACTTTCATTTCGGATACAAATTGCATATATGGCTGTTGTTGGGCTTCAGCTAATTTTAAAAGTTCTATTAAAAATTGAAACTGTCTTTTATTTTAAAGAGAATTCATAATTATTTTGAAAGTTACAATTAAAAATTCATATCAAATATCTTCCAGATTCCGAGTGGTCTGAAAAACATGCTCTAAATGAATATTTTTGTAAAACTGAAAACATATTTACATTCAATAATAAACTGCGCTTCTAAAAAAATAAGAGAAATAAAAGAACTATAGGAGTTTAATTATCTTTAATCTCTAAATTTAAGTTGTCCTATATGTAAATATTATAGATTTATGGAATTAAAATTGTTTACAATGTAGAAAGAGTACTTGTTCTGGCTGAATATAACTCTACAAATAATAATTTTTTTTCTAAAGATGTTTATCTATGACTTCCTAAATAGTATTAAATATCTTTATATTTAAACATTTTGTATCCATTTCAGATGTTCTTGAATTTATAATAATTTGGACACAGTGTTGTTTTGACATTGTCATACGTCCATTTGAAATGAAAATCAGCAGTAAAAAACATTTCGGTAACAATATACAAAGCAAAATTTCGGCTATCGATACATCTCATAATCTACAAATACGCCTCATAATACCTAGAATGAAATGGATTGAGGCATGTCTTCTTACTTGATAGGAAAATGTATTATAGTAAAATCCTAAAAACTGAAATAGATTTTTTAAGATTTCTGTATTGTGTAAAATTGTTCGTATAGTTTTTAAAAAGTGAGGCACAGCAATTAGTAAACCATAACAGTACATTCATTTACAATAACTTTTATTTTGTACTTAGTCTTGGACCCAAAGGTGGATGGCACCTCGTAATTGAGGATGAGATGCTTCCGGCTTGGTAGTTGGATCTCGTTAGCTTGGTGGATACACTAATAGCTATGAGGGAAGGGCTCCTCCTATCGATGAGGGAAGGGCTCCTCCTATCGATGAGGGAACGTACTTCCTATGGGAAGGGTTGTACCGTGACTGGTAACGACCCTTAATACTCAATCCCAATTCCTGCTAATGTTGCTGTTGCGACGATCCGGTCGTTCAGCCGTAGTGATATAAATCCGTGTGCCTTCGTGACGGGTCCGAGGTTCTGTTGACTCATTGCTAGTTCTCTTCATCTTGAAGTACATGAAAAGGTAAGGGTGTGGTTCCTTCCATCGATGACGGGACGTACTTCCTTTGGATTGTACCGTGGCCGGTGCGCCGGCACAGTTTCAGAAAGTGTTGCTGTAACGGTTGTCCGGCCCTTAAGTTTCTTTATCCGTGTGTCTTCCAGATGGGCCAGAGAGTAAGTGATATTTCTAGGACCTCTTTTTAGTTTCATTGAAAGGAATTTAATTTTATACAAATTTTATGTTACTCTTTTCCAAATAAGTATATTATTTAACTATATATTTTCACTTTGAGTTAGTAGTAACAGATATCTTTAAATCATTTGTATCTCATTTTTAAATAAGTAATTTGACAGTATATAGTGACCAGCGCAATATCTTAGTTCTGTAATATATTGTTTATTTTACAGAACTAATTGGTTGCCCGGTCCTTCCTATGTTGTAATATATTGTTCATATTTGGGAAGCACATATTTACTGTCTTTGCGGAGAGTTAAACTGGCTGCGAGTCGATATAGTGTGATTATATTAGCGTCCCGTTGTAAAGCAACCCGAGGACTAGTTTGAAACGGTGCGAGTCGAAATAGACTGAAAATGTACATATGCAATGATGGTTTTCCAACTAGATTAGGAAGCTGCCTAGAGCTAGAACCTAGTTGATTAAGGATATTTTTTTTACAAATTGCAAAATAAATAAGTTTGTAAAACAATATAATTTCTCTGCATTCAAGAACAATGAAATTACGTTAATACTTTCTCAAGTATAATTGATATTTATATAATTACAATTCTCATGACATTCACATAGTCATAAGAATACTTTAATAATTTTATATAAAAACGCGATTGCTGGACAGCCTGGAGATTAGGAAGAAGCATTATTATGTTAAAAATATTTTTCTTAAATGAGAAATTGATCATTTTGATTTAAATAATCTCCAACAGAGGAATCTCGAAATGTATATTTACTGCCCAGGGCCAAAAAATACCATAAAATCTTAATGGCTCATTTGACTGTAACACTTTACAGATATAAAACTTTTAATTTTTTTCCTTTCAAAATTCACCATTTAAAATGAAATTTGAAATCTTGTCTGATTCTACTGATGCAGCGTGTTTTTAGTAATATAAAGGTGCTTTTTTTATTATTATTGGTTCTCGAAGTATAAACTCTTTGTGTGCCAACAAGCGTACCACAAGGCTTACAGATGTAAGTCATTTCACAATTAACAGTAGGATAAATTTCGGAAATAAAGACAGGCAGGAATGCAAAGATAAAAAAGATGGGGAAAGACTGGTAACGACCCTTAATACTCAATCCCAATTCCTGCTAATGTTGCTGTTGCGACGGTCCGGTCGTTCAGCCGTAGTGATATAAATCCGTGTGCCCAATACACAAAACTGCTCACAAACTAGCAGAAACACATAGTATATGTTATAATACAGTTGAAGAAGTATAATAAAATAAAATAGGACATTCAAAACACCAATACAGAGAATATATGCAAAAAAAGTATATTATGCACCTCATATTGTATGAAAGAAACATAAAAAATCATACTGACGATTGGTACATGCTATCATGCCTCTTTAAAGGGCACAAATTTCTAAATCTTCTATGTATATTGTAAAGCAACTTTCGAATGTCATTTAAAGGACTAGAGTAAATTATGCTGAAAACGATGCGTAACCGAAATGATGTGTCATGTCATTGAAGTTCTTTGTCATCAAATGTGTAAAAATAGAGTCGATCTATAATTAAACGATTTATAAATGTTAATAACATATAAATTAAAATTAGTTAAGTTATATTCCTTTCTTTATCTGCTTATCTTTGAAAAGCTAGTTCCTCTTCCAGATTTTACGTTTTATCAATAATAAAAGACCTCAGGTAAAATCAAGCTCCGAAATTGTATATTTCCAATTCCAAAGAAGAAACTTGACACCATTCTAACAAGGGGTCGGATAAAAAACATTTAACTGTATTTTTTTTCTGACCATAATAATGTGATATTTTTTACTTTCAATGGTTGCCTTCAGAACAAAGTTACATTAAACTATAATATTAATTATTAAGTCAAATAACATTTTGTAAAAACTTGAAAAATTAATAACGTATTTCATTATCCAAATACTTTAATTTTAAATTTTTTAACTACACAATTAAAAATACTTCACATATTTTTAAAGTCATGACAAATATTAGGTTATGGAAAAAATATTATTATTTTACAGCCATCTACCAAGAAAATAATGGATTTTTTCGATTATTTTCCCTTTCTTTCCATTATTTTCTTTCCATATGGAATTTTTTAAAATAATGGATAAAGAAATCCAATATTTTCTCGGTAATATAATAATGGATTTCTTTTGGATTTCTTTTTACCCAACCTAATATTTGCATATGGCATATATAGAATCTATTACATAGAATTAAAAAAAACTTATTTATTTTCTCTCTCCAACAACAATTAAAAACAAATTAAACTATCGCTAGATAGGTTATTTAAACAATACGTTAGTATCTGTCACCTTAAAAAAGAATAATTTTATTTATTTTGTCTTAATTACTACTACTCTCAAATTATTGCGTTTTTTGAATCGCTAAGATTTATTCAAAAATATCTTAATTTAAACCTCATCTGATCTGTTATGTATAAGATGTTTTTATTCAAATAAATTAACTAGAATCGAATAAAATGGAAAATGGAAACTAAGAGTTTTCCATTTACTCCAATGAATTCCAAACTGATTTTATTAATGATACATTACTCGAAATTTCCAGTCTACGACAATCTTTCGTTTCATTAAAATCGGAGAAAATTAATGATGACAATGATAAAGCAGTTCCTTAGTTAAATTTAATCCATTCTCCAGTCGAAGAGTAGGTATCTTAATGTCCCTGCATCTTAATAAGCTTCTGAAATATGCAAGATGCTATATTTAAGATGTCGCAATGAGATTCTGAAATTAATTCGCAGACTTCGTGAAAAATGGTAGCCTGGAAATTAGTCGTTAGATCTCGCAATTGATCAAAGAGCAGTCGTTACTCTTAATGTAACCGTTGCAGTTACAGCTGAGTTTATTTGTTTATAATCTTCTTCTAGTTAAATGATTAAGTTATAGTAAGCATTATTTAATTCACTCAGCAATATAATAGAATTTTACTATTAGCAATTATCGTCATTAAAATAAAACAATCGTCAGTTATGTAGGAATCTGACTACAACAATAAAGAACTGTTTATTTAAAGCCATTTTAAGGACAAAATATCATCTTCTTTTTAATTTTTCTTATTTTATCAGAGAGATAGTGATTAATGAATTTAAGGTAATTTGCTGTCATCTATTTGCTTGGTTATTGTATAAATCTGGAGGATAATTGTTAAAACATAAATGCCTTTCATCGATATCCTTGCGGCTTATTTGAAAAATAAGACCGTTTTAAATTTTTTAGTATTTAGTATTTAATATTTTTTAATTCAGTTTTACTTTTTAAATGAAATAGTAATCTATTTTTCTACATAATTTCTATTTTTACATTAAAGAATAAACTAGTTTTCTACATAGTTTCTACTTTTACATGAGAGTAAACTATTTTTCTACATAGCTTATATTTTTACATGAAAGAGTAAACTATTTTTCTACATAGTTTCTATTTTTTTATGAAAGAGTAAACTATTTTTCTACATAGTTTCTATTTTTACATGAAAGAGTAAACTATTTTTCTACATAGTTTCTATTTTTACATGAAAGAGTAAACTAGTTTTCTACATAGTTTCTATTTTTACATGAAATTGTAAATTTTTTTAAAAATAGTTTCTATTTTTACATAAAGAGGTAGCGCGTCTGCCTCGTGTTCTGGAGGTCCCGGGTTCGAGTCCCGGTTCGGGCATGGTTGTTCTTCTGTGTGCTATCTGTGAGACGTGCGAATGTGCCCCCTGTAAAAAGGGGCTGTGCAAGCGTATGTGTGTTTCATCTTCATATAAGCTGGAAGTCAGACTTCTGCCCTCGGGTGCTCAGGGGTTCATACCCTCAGAAGCTACTGCACCCCTCTTTCCGCGGTAAAGCGGACACGACATCATCATCATCATTTTTATATAAAGGAGCAAACTATTTTTCTAAATAGTTTCTGCCAATGTTCAAACACTTTTCGAAGCAGGTTAACTATTTTTCCATACCTTCTTCATAAAAACTTTCTACCACATATTTTGAACAATTTCAGTTTAAATATTTTCAAAATTTTCAATTTCAAAAACAATACATAAAATTTGTGGAAAGTCCTCTGAAAACGTTATCATTGTGAAACTTCTATTTTCATTCACTTTTTCATCAACTTTCCTTACAAGAACGTCGTTTACAACAGAATGTCATCCACTATGGGACTTATCATGGATATTTTTTTGACTTTCATAAACTATCTAACTCATTTTCTCACCATTCCGTCGCATTTCGTAAATTCTTCATAAACATCTTTGGTACTTATGTATTAAGCCGTCGATTTTTATCGCCAAATTTGAAAACGTCGCCAAGAAGTTGTTAAACCACCAATAATGGCAAACAACCGTCATTATTTTAGAAATTGTACAAAGCTTAACAGTCGTAACTTAAGTAAATTAGCTCTAGGTGGTTGACGACCATCGGCACATCGGTGGCCTAATACGTAAGTATCACATCTTTAACTTGACAATAGATTTCAGCCTGTTTGACATTTCTAGTGATCAAAAATCAAATTACAGCACGTATCTCAAATTTAATTGTATCAGTAGTTATCTTATATTAGTAATTTTGTCCTTTTAAATACGTATAGCAAATTGAAAACACAGCGTAGAGCAACCAAAATGTGACGGTTGAGTGCCAGTGAACAAGGAAAACAACTGGACATGCTCGGAAAGCCTACTGCAACGTTGTGGCGACGGCGCAATGAAACGATACTTATTTTCCTCGTATAACTGTTCATCTTATCATAAACTGTTTTAAGGGGAAATTTAATGTAGCTATTTAACAAGCTTATATCCAATAATACTAGCGATTGTGTTTTTAACGGTCTTGCTAATATTTTTCATACCTCAAATTTAACACATGTAATATAAAAAAGAAATTTAAAGTCAATTCCTACTTAGGTCAACGGTGAAAAGTTTTATTTTAGTTATTTTTTATTAAGTAATTAAAATTTAAATAAATCATTATTAAAAAAGTATTGATTTTCACTAAAATTGAACTCACATTATTAAACTCCACGTGAAGAATACCGAAATCCTTGGATTTTACTATTGAGCCCTTTTGATTTCAATTTTCCTTAAAAACTGTTAAAATATTATTTAAAATATTAAAAATGAATTAAATTTTAATGGATATATTTATATTTTAAAAAAACTATATCAACATCGAGAGTCATCCATTGCAAGTTTAAAGAAATATATTTGAATATGAGTGGACGGATAAAAAGCATTTCATTAAATATTGAAAATTTGAGCAAGATATATGTAGGGAGAGTGCGAACTAATGGTAGGAATTGAAAATTATATATCAGAAATACAAAAATAAATAAATAAAGGACTAAAGACAAAAAACGTTGTAAGAGCAAAAACAGAAAATGTTATAGAACTGCATAAAAGCTGTTCATACAGGCCGTAGGAACTTTCATAATGGTGATTTCTTTACACTCTCTTGCTATTAAGGCTAAAAAGTATTTTTTCCCGTTTTTCTCAATACTTTTCATTTAATACTTTTGAATGAAAAATTATGTTTCACTTTCATTATCGTGCTTATATCTTTGTTACATTTATTTTTCCCTTCATTTCTTCTTTAAGTGTACTTAATTTTTCTAATTTTTGCAATACCACGCTTAAATTTTGTAAAATATAATAACTGATGACATTTTTGATAAATTTAATTCTTATTTTCAAAGAAGCATTTTTTTAAAACAAATCACTTTTGCGTAAATCGTAGATGGATTTTCTGTTAGCGTTTTTTGAACATTTTCTTAATACACTGCTAATGATGCATTTAAAATTTACAGTTACTGTGCTTAGATAGATCTTTCTTTTTCACACAGGGCTATATAGACGGATATGGATTCAGATTTAGGCAATTTTGCTATTTTTAGTTATCTTTATCATTTAGAAGGTTCCTTTTTCACTCTCTATTTTTAGAGCACAGTCGTACTTTTAAATTTTAATATGACTAATTTTAGCATAAATTTCTTATCATTGCATTATTTAAATTATAATATAATGCATTAAAACATTAATTTGAACTTTATTGCAGGTTTGGCACACTTTTGTGACTTTTAATTAGTTTCACAAACGTTTTTCCTTGGTAAAAATATGTTTTTGATCACACTTTATATTCTATTTCATACAATTAGCAATTTCTTTATAACATGGCACTAAAATGAACATTAACTTATGCTCTTTATTCCTAGTAAATTGATATTTACGAAGGAAGGATAAGATTGTATTAACTTAATATAAAACCCTGCATAAACACTGCGAGGCCCACTATAAAAAAACCCGTTTTCGAATGTATAGCGTTCAATGAATGGTTGAACCAAGAAATAGATATGATCCATATAAGAAAAAGGGGAATGGTTTGCCTCTGTATCGGCATTACGGTGGTCATTTTTTCCAACAGCGGTATTCTACCTAAATCACATGCTTTGGTTAAGATGGGAGCCCCTGAGATGAGGAAGATTTATTTCTACAACATGTCTTTAGAAGGCCGTTACCAAATTCAGTATGCTTCTCTTTGACCCTCACATAAAAAAGTTATGGAAATGTGTTTCTGAAAAAAATCTCCTTTTTTATATTGAAATATTAAATGTCTTGCTTCTGAAGAAAAAATACTGGAATATTAAATAGATGGGGGGGGGGGACAAAATGCTGAATAACAGCTACGTGATGAAGTTGTTTGGATTACTTTAGATGCATGGGGAATGTAGGAAAACAGTTAAAGTAAAAAGCAAACTAATAAATAATAGTATGGTTTTACGTTTGTGCTTATTTCGTAAAAGCAGAGAAATGCTATTTCTTTTTTTATAAGAGTCTAAGTAAACAATGTGTTTCAAAAACAGTAGAAATTTAAGTTCTAAAGAGGCATTTTTTTCAGTTTTTAAAGTGTTTATGTAACATGATGAAAAGTATTTGTTAAATTAAACTTATAGCTTAAACAGATTTTAATCAAAATACTATGTTAATCAGGTAGTATGATAATAGCATTTAAATAGAAATAATAAAAATATACATAAAATGGATTTCTTTGGTTATTTTCAAATGACTTATTTGGCTCACATGACTGGATTTCCCTTCAATGGCATTATGAGTCGGGAATTATTTTTACACTATTTTCCAATTTATGTTCCATAAAATCAATTGAAAAAACATGGAACATATTTTTAGTAAATTATGCAAATTATTTTACTAGTTTAAACCTTAAAAAACTCAATATTCCGAAGAAAAAAAACAATCTGGTAACTTCTCACAATCTGCTGATTTTAAAAATTGTATCATTGATATGACTGCTGCACTATTCAATACATCTTTAAAACAATAAATTTATGCTAAGATGCTGATATGCAAAATTTATTGTCATGAAATTCAGCTACTCCAGCTACATATTTATCATGTCAGAACATGATGTTGTTTTGGGGATGAGTTTTTGGGCGTCAACAAAATTTGTAAGCAAAATATAAAATTTTTGTTATCTGCACGAGCATCTCTAAAAATCAACTTTTAATAATGCATTGCCAGTGCATTTTCAAAAGCTTAGATTTAAAAAAAATAAGTAAATGACTACACCAAATAAAACCTAGAAAACTGCCATTTCGAGCACGTGATTATGTGAAATGAAATAAATAGGAAATGTGGTGTTATTTTAAACAATAAATGCGAGACAAAGTTTTTTTATCTTTGCAAATCTAAAGTGACTCATTCAGTTAAACAATTAAAATGAATAAAAAATATATTTTAACTTGCACGAGCACGTGGTGTTTGGTCGTTCAAGAAATGATTTTTTGCCATGATATATTCAAACATGCATAGCAGGTTTTCTTTTAGTTTTTATTTGTTTCTGTCCTAGATGTAATTTGATTGGTATTCTTGTATTTTTTGGTATTTACTGTGAGACTCGTTACAAACAAGTAAATATCAAGGAATTTAGCTTTTTTTCCTTTACTAATTTAAGACAAAAAGCATTGGCACTAAAATTTATTTTTTCAATTCATTATTTGAATTAAATTTCTATAATAGCTTAAAATTCTGTATTAGATGCAAACATTACCAAAGTAATCACTAAATATATTATTTTGTAAAAATAAAAAATTAGAAATAAAATTATGAAAATACAATTTTTTTTATTAATTCTCCTTTTAGATTAGTGTGTACTATTGTGGAAAAAGAGTTGCTGATTTCATCTTAATATGGGAAATAAATGAATACATTTTCGGTATTGTTATATATTCCAGATCTATATGCTCATAAAAGTTTCCATGGCATTTTTTTACATTAAATTCCACCAATTGCTTGTCGAAAGGTATTTATATATATTTAAAATATTTTAAAGATTATACCAACAAGGAAATTATGTTAAAATAATTAACATTTATCATTTTGTATTATATTTCGAAGATTCGAAGGTACATCCTAGTAAAACTGTGACAAGTTAGTGAGCCAAAAGAATTGTCAGAAATAAGAAATAAAACTGACGTTGAAAGCTTCTTAACTCTTGTAATAAACATATTTGCAAGACGCGATACTCTAAGAAAACACATACTGAAAGCATAAAAGAGGGGAAAATGCATTACAATAATATTTAGAGAATTTTTTAGGGCTTTCAAAATAACATTAAGTTTCCACGCAATAACAAAACTTATAATTAAATTGTTGAATGACTGAGAAAATTTTCATTCTCTTTCATTTTCCTATAAGAAAAACACCTGACACATAATATTGCCTTTTCCATAGCAAAACAGCTTCTAAAAAGTGTTTTTGAAATCAGATTCACCACACCGTAAAATAAAGTAAACATCATAGAAAATAGTTTTTCGTTTAATATAAAATATCTTGGAAAAATATTCCAAACACACATATTATAAAACATTTTGTAACCACTTGTGTTGTATGGGATCTCGAACAAAATAAAAATATGCAATTTAATATTTAAAGATAAACAATATTTAAAAAAAATATTTAAACTTTCATCCTTGTCTGTAGTTTAAACCAAACCGAATATCTCAACATCACCATTCATTATAAATTCATGTAATCTTATTATTTCTTATAAATCAGAACTTTCATTTCATCAAGTAAAGGATTCTAATTGTTTCGGAATTAACTTGCAAAAAACATCCAAATAATGGCTTACAATAGACTTATGTAAGAAGTACGGAAAAATTGAAACTCAGAGTATAAAAAAAATTGGTATTACGTATTAGACAGTCAACGCCAACGGTCGCCAATGGTTTAATAAATCATTGGCGACGCATTCAAATTTGGCGATAAGCCGTCGATGCCAACGGAACCAACAAAAGGGCGGACGAAGTTAAGATTTGAACATTTTTTTAAATAACTGCGGTTTTTTGCCTTTATCGGTGATTTAGCAACTCATTGGCTACGCCTTCAAATTTGGCGATAAAGCTCGACGGTCTTATACGCAAATACCAAAAATTCGATGGTAAAAAAAGGTATGAAAATAAATTTCAAGTTATTATTATTATGCTCATTGAGGCGAGCGTCTTAATATCCACAAAAAAATAATTTTATTTTTAAAAACAATTATTTGGTACAAAAAGTGAACTATAAAAAACTTTATCCGGAAAATTTAAAATTATCGGACTCTAAAAACAGCAATTTTCGATGAAAGATTTTTTTTTATGACTTCCACATTCAAATTACAACTTTCAAAGAAAAAGTTGACAGTAAAAGTAGAATTAATGAGTGTTCGAGAGATAAGTTCACAGACTAATCACAGTGATTTCGCACTGAGCTCCGAAGTCTGGAGATTTCAACGAAAAATGGAGAAAATGGATAAATATTTCGGTGAAAAAAAGCAGGAGGGGAAAAAATGAGCATTGCAAGAACCGCGAAAGCACGTTGGTAATTGAATTTCACACGGAGCCATTTCCTTCAATGATAAAAAACAACTTTTAAAAATTTCTTAGTCGAGTTTCTAATTAAAAAATATTAAATCTTTAGAATCTTTCGAACATTTGAAATTTCAAACTCGCAAGTATTCAATTGGTAGTTTTTAATTAATATAATACTCAAGATATTAAAATTTTGAAACTTCTGCAGTCTGGCTAATAAGTGTTCTTTGAAAGACAGAAAAGAAATGAATAAGTTTCAAAAAAATTCTCCGTTTCAGTATGTCAAGTTTCAAATTATATATCATGTAAAAGTGTTTTCCAGCAATTAAAAATTTGATGTGGATGCCATTTAAATTTAAAAAAATAAATAATAGCACAACAATATTCTTAAAAGAGAGTGCAACTTTTTAATCATTAAAATTTCTTTAAAATGAATTAAATTTATATTTTTCAAGTTGTAATTCTCCCTTTTGCCTTAATATGCCCAGTTTGACTTCCAATGTTTCAGAATGCATCGTTTGTTTATTAGTGCAAAGGATTAATTATTCAAATAATATCAATTCAAAAAGAAATACAGTAGATAAATAGAATTATCGTTGTTTTGAATATTGTTTCCTTCGAACAATTAATTATGAGAAATAGTATATTGTCAATTTCATTTATTCTTCTTCTTATCTCCATCATGGTCTGTCGGAGGCAGACCAGATCAAATAAACCGTTGATTCTGAGATGGTCGGTGACTGTCCAAGGAGATGAGTAAATATCCCCTACACTGAGGTCAAGGCACTCAAGGATCTGAGAGGGAGTGGCCTGGAAGTGTTGACATTTAGGACAAAGGGGAAAAGATTTCTTTCGCCCAGAGAATTTAAGACATTTTAAGTGTTCGCTGGCAAGTCACGAAATGCAAGTATGGGATGACCTATCACCTGAGATGGAAAGAAAGAAACCTGGGTTAGGGCCCTTGTACCAGTTATTTGATGGAGGAACCAGCCAGTCTCTTGTAATAGCAGATATTTTGACGTAGAAAAGCTCCTGATAGGTCAGCTTGGTAGAAGTTGGGGTATTTTGAAAGCAACCCTCTTTGGCCAGTTTATCAGCCATTTCGTTGCCGTGAATATCAACATGTGATGGCAACCAGTGAAGATGTATTTGATGATGTTGAGAGATGGTCTTGAGCTTATTGTATATCGAAATACTTGTACGATCTCCGGCATTAAATCGATTTTTAAGATGTTGAAGCGCACTGCGTCCTAGCAGGCAACCTCAACGTGGTGAGGGGGTGTCCCTGGGCGGAGTGGGCGATGTACGTTGGGAGATTATTCTCCTGGTAGGGCCACCCAAGGCGTGAAGGCCACTCCACTCTGGCCAGCTAATAGCCTGCAGGCGAAGGAGCCAAGACAGACTTCTACCACTGGTGCTCCACTCAAAAAGAAGCTGCATCTACACTCCAATGAGCCGTTCGATTATTCTTATAGAGACTACATTGGAAATAATCCGTTTTGTAATACAATAATTATAATATAAGGTTCAATTAAAAAAAGCTTTTTGGAATAGAGAATTGGGTCGGTTATTGCAGCAAAAAAAACCCTTATGGAGATATTACAATTACAGAAAAGTAAATTTGATGTAGATAAAGTTTGACAGTTTTGAATACCATTATTGTAAGATGCTGGTTTTACAAAAATTAACTTTTTGTTCATAGAAAATCTTTTTATATATTTTTCTTGTATTTATAACATAGTTCTATGGCGCATATAATACAAATATCATCGAATTTTAGAGCTGACGTAAAGAAAAGATTATTACAGAAATTATTACATAACTCTTTAGAATAGATAATATAAATGCCTACGTCTTTTAGAAATGCCGCAAAGAAAGTACGGAAAATAAGTAACGTTAGAATCAAATAACATCAAAGATCTACAATAACTGTTCTAAGCTTATTTAGACTTATAGCAACAAATATTTTTCATTTTTATTAAATAAATGCCACGTCAATGATCTAAACCTTGCTCAAAAATTATATTTTTTTACACATAAAATATATCCTAAATTTTAAAAAAAATATTATTCAAATTCATTTTTACTACATTCATTCAAGTATATATAGTTATTTTTAATTTGCAATTTTGAATAAAAACTTCGAAAAATTTTATGCAAAAAATATTTTCTATGCATAAAAAATTAAATTATTTTGTTACAATTACATACTACTTTACAGTCTGAAGAATTTCTTGTAAAATGCAAAAGTAAATTTAAAATAATTGAAATACAATTTTGATAACATATCAAATATCGTCTTAAAACGGGAATAAGAAACAATATATATAGGAAAGGCGTTTCTTTTTTCTTCTGTTCAAATTCAAGGTCAATTTTATAATTTCATTTTATGCCCAATAATTTTGGAAAATTGCAGAAATAGTAGCGCATTGTTACAGCGTTTGATGCGTACTTGGCACTATTAAAAGATATACGTTTGTTCTGGTTGCCATTTCATTATGGGATTGTATTCTGAACAGCCTAACTATGCTCTTAGAATGAAATTTGTTTTAATGTTATAATGTTTATTAAATTTATATTTCGTTAAAACAAAGTTTTATTGAATCCTTCATTCTCAGTTAAAAATGCAACAGATAGACAGTGTATTATGTAGATTCCAACTTTAGTCTTTACTTTTAAATCAAGTAACTGCAATGGCACATAAAAATGCAATCTCAAAAGGAATGATAATTATTCATAAATGTAATATTCTTAAGAGGAAATAATGAAACAAATGTGCCATAACATTTGAGGAAACCATATATATATATAATTTCATAATTATTACACTGAGAATATATTAGTATATTTCTGTGCTCACCTGCAATTTAATGGCTAATAGCTTTTGTTATTTTATTCAGTTCATCAACTCTTTTAATAATCATTTGAATTCTATCTATATTAATCCGTCGAATTAGTTTATAAAAAATGCTTTATTATTTTGAATATTTGTTTATTTATCTTCTGCTCATTTTGGCTCATTACTTTAATTCTGTGATTTTAAAATATTCCTAGATTTGGTCGAATTTCCTTGAATTTTGTGATAAACGATATTTTAATCAAATGTAAAAATTAACTGTAAGAAAATTGTCCCTTACTCACTTTGAATTGCTATTCAAATTTATGAAAATGAAAAATTCCCACTACTTTTTTTTCAAAACATTTTTGATGCAATATTTTGAATAGAATATCGAAATTGCAATTGTAAAGTAGTAATAAGCTCCTAGTTACTAAATGATACTCTTTTTTTAATTTAATGAACAACCTTATTTATAAACTTACATTTAACCTTATTTTTATACTTACTATAAGAACTATCCAAATATACTAGGTACTACTATATACTATACTACTATACAGCGTATTTATTAAAGGAAACAAGTATCAGATATAGTTTTCTAACATTTAATAACAGTTCAGATATAGTTTCATTTTTTGAAAATGATTAGTTAGACGAATTCTGCAAAAACTGCACTTGGAAATATATAAAATTATTTGTGTGTCACTATATAAAATTCGAAATGTAATGCAACAAAATAAACGAGAGATCCTTACAGAATTAAAGATGATTTTTCCTTGTAAGATATAATTCTTGAAATAGTGTATATTTTAAAAACTTACCCAAGAATAAACTTACATTAATTTGATCAATGCTAAATTTTAATCAAAACAGCTTTCAACTCGTTTTGTTATCATGTTTAAGATTATCAGCATGCATCATTTACTTCGCACAATTTTGTTGCAATAATGTTCCTGAGTTATCCAAAAAAAAAATCCTTGTTATGAACTTTTCTATTCCATTAATCAATGAAAAGTTTTTATCTTGTTCAAAATTCTTTGATGCACATAAAGCTTTTTCTATTTTTTAACTCTTTATCAACTGGATTGTGTTGCAATCAATTTCCTAACTTCATTTTTCCACTAGTTGTTAAGTTTCATTTTAGAATAATCCCATAGAAACCAAGAGAAAGATTTTTGTTAATTGAAATATATTAATTCTTTTTATAACCGTTTGTCTTCAATAACTACCACGGCTAGCTTTTAACATTATTTATTTGTAGACATTCACTAAACATAAACACATACACAAACAGTTATATAACAAAAGGGACAACATAACGAAACCCATTTAGACATTTACGAAAAACAAAAGACAATCCTCAATCGAGACGCTCTCTCTATGTTGGCTGGAGGTCGACTAACTGAGGTGGTCTAGGTTTATAGACTGATCTAGGTGGCGCTGATGTTTCCTCTAGGTGACGTTGCCACAGTTCCGTTATATTTTAGCTTATATAGCTTCTTTTAGCTTATATTAACTTCTTGCTATTTGGGTTACATTCTACGTTTTTTTTTAGAATACCATTTGCAAAAATAGTCATATTACGAAAATATAATCCAAATTTAAATGGTACCTATAAGTACCGTCAGTAGATAAAGGGTTAAAGATAGACTCCTAAATAAATTTAATTGGTTCCAATGGTTTGTTTGTTAAAGAATATATTCCATTTTTTAAAGCTATAAAAGTTTCGAATTCACCAGTAAAAACTGAACGAAATCTACAAATTTCCATATAAATTATATTTGAGCTTCTTCCATATTACCCGAAAGGATTCACTTTTACTTTCGGATATTTTGAAGGACATTGTCTTTTTAACAGGTTTTTTTACTCCTATTTTCATTTTTAAAAGTGCCTCTAGAACAGACCCAATTTCCGTCGAAGAAGATAAATCATACTAATGCCAAAACTTGACATCGCCGCCTTAACCATGAATTTCAAAAATTAAATAAAACTTCAAAATCTCTAAAGAACAATTTCCAGCACAGAAGGGGAAAATGAGGCCTGAGATATATAGCCCTCGTTTAGCAGTCTTGTCATTGGAAGTTATTTATCTTGTGTGACGACACGAGAGTGAAAGGACAAAGAAACTATTTTAAAATTCATACGAAGAAAGTGAAAGTCACGGCTTCTTTTTTCAAGAAAAGCAAAATAAAGAAGGTTTCTTGTATATAAGTTACGTCGTGATAAGAAAGGGCAACTTATTATACATTTAAAATATTTTTAAAGAGTGGAAATGTAAATCAGAAATTATGAATATATTGCATTAAGAGACGAAGTTATTGAAGAATGAAATATATATAAAACTCATTAGGAAACAATTAGCAAATATGGCTTCATATATAAAGTGCAAAATCCTTTATTTTTAATTTTTCAAATGTAAAGTTAGTTTAGTTTTAACAAAGTCTCTTTGTAAAGTAAAAATAGGACTATTTTTAGATGGATCTCATAAGTTTGAGCTCCGGCCAGATAACGATGATGATATCTGAGCTGGAATAAAAACACGCATATCTACACCATAGCGCATCAGTAGGAGGACGTTTGGCCCTGACGGATTTAATATGTAACAGACCCCTTTATACGACGTTATTTCGGTGGAATCAGGTATCGAACCTGAAAACCTACGTCTCACGAGTTGAGACTTTACCACCTGGCCACCTCGGTCCTTTTCAAATATAAAAAGTTCAAAGCAAGGATATGGTACAAATATAGAAAATTCGACATTAAAAATTAAATGGAATCACACATTTTAATCAATTGAAAAACAGAAAACGAATCAAATATAGTCACATGTCTATATATCTTAGCTTAAGTGAAGTTCAATACTAAAATAGCCTTAATAAAGATAATTTAAATATAAATTAGAACTATTTCATTAAATATAAGGATAAGAATCAATATTTTAAAAAAATCATTAGAAATAAATATTTTTAAAAACACGCTATATACATTTCTTATTACTTTGAACTTGTATGAATAAAATCATGTCCACAAAGATTAGTCACATCGACAATGATTATTAGCAAATAATTATGGGCAATAATTACTCATTAATAGTTGCACCATAAAATAACGTCCAAAAATTTCTTAAATCCTTAGAGTCTGTACTTGCTAACGTCCTGGCTTAGGGATAGTGCTGCTTTCCTATGATCAGGACGTCATTGTTTCAAGTCCTGGTTCGAGCATGCTTTTCTTGATCGTATGTTCTAACTGTGAAGTGTGGTAAAGAGCTCAAAACCTAGGAATTACGTATTAGACCATCAATCTTTATCGCCAAATTTGAAGGCGCCACCAATGAGTTGCTTAACCGCCAATAATGGCAAAAAAACATCATTATTAAAAAAAAATTCAAACCTTAACTGTCGTCAGCCATTTTGTTGGTTGACGGTTTATCGCGAAATTTGAATCCTTCGCACATGAGCTATTAAATCTTTGGCGTCAGCGGTCTAATACGAAAATGCCCAAAACCCTGTAAGAAAGGGTTTGTACAAGCTAGTGTATGCGTGTGAGTCATCTTTGTATGATCTAGAAATCTGACGTTTGCCCTCAGATGCTCAGGTGCCTTTCTTCTCGGAAGATATTGCACACTCAGCTTAAATTGCTGACAGTTCGTCAGTGGGATTGTAAAGTGGCATAAGTAACAACAACTAGTCTCCATTATTTGTATAGAACTCTGAACCTTTAACCAGATGCTATTGCACAGCATCGCCTTAAAATTTATGATTTCGTAAGCGGGCCTGTCTGTAACAGATGCTCGTAAGGAGCAACAGTTTGCGATTAAAATCAAGCATTTCTTTAAAAATATGCTTATATTCTTTAACATAAATAGTTTTCAGTATAATTAATCACTTGCAAATAATAATAATGATATTCACTATTAGTCACCAAAACTTTCAATTAAATATTTTTTGTAAATTTTTTAAAAAGATTTTTCAACAATATATTTTAAGCTTCAATTTTTGATAGTCACATAACTTATACTAATATAGAGTTCTTAGCCATTTTGTGTTTTGAACTATACATATCTCTAATCTTCTATCAGTTCCTAAAAATGTGAACTTTAAATTGAAGCGGAAGCGATTAAACTTCAATAAACACAAAAAAACAAGTTTTGTTGAATCCAAATAGGTTTTTTAATGCTTGAGTAAACGAAATTGGATATTTCAGCATTGAAATTTTCTGTGCAATATTTTCATATAATGCATTATCTGAAGGAATTGATCACTAAAAATCTTTTCGATTTGCCATACATTTCAGTTAGTTTCGCTTGCAAAATAAAGCAAGTAATAACTTTTTTTCTAAATAAATTCACTCCTAATAATTATTCAGCTTCAATTTTATATATCTCTTCTTTGATACTAAGAAATCATATTCAGTTAAATAAGTCATAATATCTAATTTATTAAAATGTCATTGACATAAAATTGCAATAAAAATTTATAAAACTGAACAAGTATCTTCATTGAATATTTATTTAAAAAATATAAAGAAAGTTTCGAAATGTCCATATCATTTTCTAAATATCATAAAAATATAAGAACAAAAGAATTTTTCGGATAAAAAACAAAAACTATTATTAATATTAAAGTGAAAATTTTTATTCTAAGAAACAGAAGATAAGTTCATATAAAAATGAAGTAAAAAAAGTATCGAGCGGTATCGGTGCAGTATTTCAAAAATTGAATTCACTTAAAAATTTTGTTAAACTGAAAGATACTTTTATTTTTATTAACAGGACAGAACTTCTGGTAAAAAGTTTTGATTTGAAATCTAGAAAATAATTGCTTTGCCATGAAGTTTAAGCCTGCATATTTCTATGAAATATAACTTAAATGTCTAAGAAAATACAAAAAAATAATGATTTACAAATTTCAATAGCTTTTTGTAATATCACTGAAATTTGAAAGAAGTGAAAAAAATCTTTAAAAAAAGTATAGAAGTTCCTGTATCAAAATGATTAATTTCAGAATTTTTCGAAAGATTAATTCTAAATTCACATCCATATGGCAGTGTATTTAATTAATTAAATATCCGTTTCAGCCATCATGTTTTTAAAATCTGCTGCCTGGTTCTTAAATGATTGTTTTAAAATTTACTATAAATACTCTCTTCTAGAAGCAACTAATCGTAAAAGAGAAAAGATTTAACTTCCGAGGTATTTTTAATTTGAAAGTATCTAAAACTGATTAAAATTTGGATGGACATTCCACTGTATATTCTAAAAATAAATGTTATTTATTCTCTGTAATTTAACTATTTAATAATATATCTGTTTGTCATTTGAATTGGAATTCTCGATTACTTTGCAAGCGTAAAATATTAATTTAAATGAATTATTTAATCTCGTTTCTAAACGGCATAGAGAATTCGTTTTCAATGAGCTCTAGTGAATTTCGAAGAATAATTTTCTCAGTTAAAAAGGAATGTTTCTAAAAAGTAAAAGAAATTTTCAAATTGTAAGAGATATTAAATTATATTTAATTCCTGAATTTTTTTCACATAAAAATTTGAAAGTTTTGATCAATTAAAAGTCGCTACAAATATTATATTATATATATATATATATATATATATATATATATATATAGGATCGAATGAAAATGTCCATGCAATTAGTTTTTTTCCTTTCTAAATACCTTTTTATCTCTTCCTTGACATTTTTTTAATTAAAAATGTTTCTTTTTATTTTAACACTGCATTTTCTAATCAGAATATTTTTTACATTGATGTCAGGAATTTTTAAAATTTCCTGTATGATAAATCTATTTGTTATATAGACCAGAGGCTCTCAGCCATGGACCATGGTTAACAGATTATTAGGCCATGTAGAAATCGTTCCATGTTTGTTTCATGCGTTTTTTGTGGAAAAGTAAAGTCCTACCGGTGTATTAGAAATACTTTTAGAAAAATATTATAGATGAAGGAGATAAAAAAAATTATAAAATGCATACGCCTCATTAAAATTATTATAAAATATAATCGCATTTTTAAATAAATTTTTTAACAATAACATTTATTCTACTCTGGATATAGATTCGAAAACAGCCCAGTTGTCAAACTTTATAAATTTGATGGAGGTTATCGAAATCCAGAAAGTCTGTCTGTAACTTCTCACCTTTATAATTTTAAGCTGAAATCAGCAAATTTTAAGCCAGATTTAGAATCTCTCATACTAAACAATGTCAAAACTTTTAATGAATATTTTTTTAAAATTTAAACCTTGATTGCATGTTTAGTTTATTTTCATATGTAAGAATTATATTCATAAAACTTTACTGTTATTTAGTAGCTTTATGAGCAATATATTGTCAATATTTTAAGAGTAAATTTTTAGTTATTAGCATATATAATAAAATCGTGCACACACAGGTGCACATATATTATGTATGGCATTCCAAATAATGGAACAAGTTTTTGTTTCTCAAAATATTGCACATAGGAATACGTTTTCAAATACAAAGTTTTAGCAAATAAGGTGACAATAACATGAAAATACCGTTTTTCATTAAAATTTTCAAATTTTAAAAATTTATTATTATACATTCATTTATGCTTCGAATGGTAAAATGTCGTTTTATATAAAGTTAAAAAGAGGAGTTTTTTGTTTACTTAACATGATCTGTTAATTTCAAACTAATTTAAATACATAACACTTTTCTTGGTTTTTGGTTTAGAGAAATTGAAAAGATGCTACATCTGGAAAGAACCATTTGAATAATTCATCAGCAATTCATCGTAAGTTGAAATATATTGACAATTACTTCTTTCTAATTAACTAATCTTATTCTGACTTTGAAAAATTTATTGAAGAAATTTGGGGGTTTTTTCAATCTTTGATAATTTTTTATAAGTTTCTTCTATCGGAAAAATAATCTGTACTGAACAAAATTGAAAATAAGAACTAAACACTATCCGCTTCCGTGTATACATTCGAAATCAAATTTATTAATGATACAATCTTCATTTTTTTTATATGTCACGCCCGTCTGAACTATTTCAAAACTTTGCGAAAATTAGCAATGAAAATGATAAGATATTCCACAATAAAACTTACTTCATCATCTAGTATCCTTCTGTAACAGGTATCCAAAAAACTTTGTTTCATTTTAAACTCCTAAAGTATATAAGAGGATATATTCAAAATAATACAATGTCATTCTGAAATGAAATATCAAGTTCAGAGAAAAATGGGGGATTAAAAATCATTCTTTACTTTTATGTAAGTACAAATTATGTACATTATACACTATACTATAATGTACAATAATGATATGTATTACGAATTAATATTATGTTCTTATAATGTACAACTTATGTACATTATAAGTACAAATTATGGATATTATTCATAATTCAAAAATAAATCAGCTTGAAGGAATAACTCTGAAGAAGTGGAAATGCCATTGATATTACATTGCAAAATTTTTAACTTTAGCAGCTTATGTGGCGACTGTAGCTTACTTTTCGGACAGGGTCCTCTTCCAAAACCCTGAGCGCGTCCCTGATTATTCTGCGCGATGGACGATGCAGCATTAGAAAGGTGAATCGAACAGCTCATTGGAGTGTAGATGCAGCTTCTTTTGAGTGGAGCACCAGTGGTAGAAGTCTGTCTTGGCTCCTTCACCTGCAGGCTATTAGCTGGGCATAATGGAGTGGCCTTCACGCCTTGGATGGCCCTACCAGGAGAATAATCTCCCGACGTACATCGCCCACTCCGCCCAGGGACCCCCCCTCACCTCGTTGAGGTTGCCTGCTAGGACTACGAGGGGAACGTAGAACCTCATTCTCTACTACTCCTTTCAAACCCTTCTGAAGATCTTTCAAGAGTTCATTTCTATTTCAACTTTCAGATCCTGTCAACAAAAAAGACTTTATTCCAGACCACCTTAAGCACTTAGCCTTGGAAATCATCAATAACATTCCCAAAACAGACATTAAGATTTACACTGATGGCAGAAAAATCAATAATACAGCAGAGAGTGAGGTTTACATCGAAACCCCTCATCGCAGAGTCTCTTTATTTCAACGTAACCCAGACTTTTGCTCAGTCTTCAGAAGTGAACTCCTTGCAATAGAGATTGGTCTTGAGGCGGTTTCTGAAGAGAACCAATTTGGTGATGTCTGGATCTTGTCAGATAGCCGCAGTGCGCTTCAACATCTTAAAAATCGATTAAATGCCGGAGATCGTACTAGTATTTCGATATACAATAAGCTCAAGACCATCTCAAACATCATCAAATACATCTTCACTGGTTGCCATCACATGTTGATATTCACGGCAACGAAATGGCTGATAAACTGGCCAAAGTTTGCTTTCAAAATACCCCAACTTCTACCAAGCTGACCTATCAGGAGCTTTTCTACGTCAAAAAATGTGCCATCACAAAAGACTGGCTGGTTCCTCCATCAAATAACTGGTACAAGGGCCCTAACCCAGGTTTCTTTCTTTCCATCTCTGGATATAGGTCATCCCATACTTGCATTTCGCGATTTGCCAGAGGACACTTAAAATGTCTTAAATTCTCTGGGCGAAAGAAATCCTTTCCCCTTTGTCCTAAATGTCAACACTTCCAAGCCACTCCCTCTCACATCCTTGACTGCCTTGACCTCAGTGTAGGGGATATTTACTCATCTCCTTGGACAGTCACCGACCATCTCAGAATCAACGGCTTATTTGATCTGTTCTGACTCCGACAGACCATGATGGAGATAAGAAGAAGAAGACTCTGAAGAAGTGATGATCAGAAGTTTTATATTTCATCGATTTAGGAGAAGAATTTTACAATTAGTTATTATAGTCATTAAATCAGAAAAGTCATTTTTCTGCAAGACTCTGAGCGGAATGATTAATAGCTGTTTATCACACACTAATTCCTCCGATCCACTTTGAGCCACAAGAATAAACTCTGAAATATCCGGACAGCCATGGCAGAAACTGAAGTTGAATGCTGACAATCGTCAACGGCCATGGTACATCACCTGCCGTGGGAGGTACGTCCAGAAATTTTAAGGGTAGTTAAGCCGACACTATTTCTATGTAACCCATGTAGTAAGAACCAACCACCATGTTGAAAGTTTATTGATCTTAAAACTCTGCCGTCTCTTGGTGGAATGAATAACTAATTACTAAAGCTTTACAAATACAAGAAGAAAAATCCTCTTTCCTCATCTTATTTAATCAATTCTAGGTCCCTTTAAGAAATTTCGAATACGTTTATGATCTTTATTGCAAGTTTTTACAGCTATTGTTTGAAAATATAGTTAAAGCACAAATACTTTGATATTTTTAGTTGTAATAATAAGGGTCTAGTATTTCAAAATAAATAATTTTGTGAGGAAATTAAAGAAGTTAAGTAACAACGTTATACCTGAAAATTATGCTATTAAATGTTTGCTTTCTTTCTTGATTTTAATTCTGGTGTATTTTGTTTCAGTTATAGTTTCTCGGAAAAAATTTGATTAAAAATATAAATTATTAGAAGACTAAAAGAAGTAAACGCTGCAAATGTTAAAAAGGAAATTAAACTGATTTTAAGAAGCACTTTAAAACTGTTTTTAATAGTGGTAGAAATTTTCACCAAAGCAATCTCTTTATTTTCTCTTTAGAGATATTTCTCGGAAAATTAGATACTTTTCACATTTGCCAGATTGTAAATCATTGCTTAATCGCTATTTTAACATGGAAGTCGGTGTTTAAATAGCGATTTTTTTTACAGCAAACTTGCCACATTTAATCTTCAATTATTTTCTACATTTGATCCAATAAAATTTTGCAGCACTGTACATGTGTTTCGTCAAATAATTTGGCTTCATTTCTGATTTCACTATATTTAATTCACTATATTGTGTGTGTGTGTGTGTGTGTGTGTGTGTGTGTGTGTGTGTGTGTGT
>JAOUZG010029773.1:1448933-1517221 GCA_026289955.1 Argiope argentata | reverse complement strand
GTGTGTGTGTGTGTGTGTGTGTGTGTGTGTGTGTGTGTGTGTGTGTGCGTGCGTGCGTGCGTGCGTGCATATGGATTGGCAAAACAAATAATTGTAGAATAATAGGAAACGAAACGTATATTAAAAGATAACTATTATTGTATGTAAGAAAATTAAATATATAGTTTAGTAGCAGTTAAAAGAAATTATCTTTGATTTCCATTTCACAACGTTTATCAATTTAGTCACCTTATACTTTCCCCAGTATTATTACTACTATAGTTGATATACTCATGATTTCAAGCATATTATTTATTTACTTTTTTGGATGACATTACGCTATAAAAGTAGTGAATTTTCTATAACGTGGATAAATTAGTATATAGTAAATAAATAATAAATTACAAAATTCTGAGTATATAAATAAATAAATAAATATAGTAAATGAATAATAAATTACAAATGAACATATATTAAATAAATAATAAATTACAAAAGCAAAGATATCATTTTACATTATTTTTATGAAGGAAGAAGTTCATTTTATTCATGTAAAATTAATATATCTATAAAACTCTTGTGACCATCACAAAGAAAAAGTTGGCGAACATTTGGCTTCCAAATACCAGACCAAACAGTAGATATGGCAATCCATATCAGAAAGGGAAGATTTTCCTTCAATGTCACCATTACCGAGGTCGTTTTCCAACAGCTGCATCTTCTGCCTAAATCACATGCTTTGGTTAAGATGTTAGCCCTTGAGACGAGGAAGATTTATTTCTACAACATATCTCTGGAAAACCGCTAACAAAATCAGTATGCTTTACTTTGACCCTACATAAAATGTTATGGAAATATATATCAGAAAAATCTCCTTTTTTATATTGAAATATTAAACCCCCTGTTTCTAAAGAAATATACACGAGTATTAAATAGAGAGGGGGGGGGCAAGCAAAATTCTGAATAACTGCTACGTGATGAAGCTGTTTGGATTACTTTAGATGCACGAGGAATGTAGGAAAACAGTTAAAGTAAAAAAGAAAACTAATAAAAAAATGTGTAGTTTTATGTGTGTGCTTATTTCGTGAAAGCAGAGAAATATTTTTTTCGTGATTATAGCAGTATAAGCCAATTGGACATTTTGAAACCCAGTAGAAGTTTAAGTTCGATCTTTTAAAGTGATCTTTTTCAGTTTCTCTGAATTTTTTTATTTGATATTTCAGATGATAATTCGATGTTCAGTATGTGAAAAATTGGATCCTTGTATCTAAGTACTAGTTTTGCAATATTTAATCAAATGGCTACAACATCAAGATATTTAGAATTGTTTTAATATTCAATTAGGATGATGTAGTAAAAAATACTTTACCACCACGAAAAAAAAAATTGTTTTGGCGCAAAAACCACATTTGGTCATTTTGAAACATACAAAGGTAAAAGTACAAAGAAAAATTACAAAAACGCACATTTTAAAATAGAAAATAAAAAGGTATTAATACAATAATTAAATACACATGTTAATAGTATATTAATTAAATAGAAGCGTAAGAATGTACAATGTTAATACTTTTAAATAAAACATTGGTGTAAAAAAAAAGCTTTTTAATGAATCTATGCAACAAGACAAACATTAACATGTTTTAAAAATTACAAAATATAAGTATATTATATAAGCAAATATAAGTAAATTTAATAACATGTGTTTAGAATTTCTAATCTATCAGATTTTGTAAATTTAATGACGATGACAACGATGTAAACCAAAAAAATTAAGAGATGGGCAATTACTAGAAATTTAATTTAGACGTTTGTAAGATTTTTTTTTATTCATTTCGTACTGGTTGTAATTTTCACATATGGTTGGATTTCTTTTCACTAGTATTTCCGTCTAGTATACTAGCATTTCTTCAAAAATAATCACATTGGAGACTATTTTGAACGATTTTCAAATTTAGATTTTATTATTTGTCAAGTTTTTAAAAACTTAAATAGTAAGTATTCCGTCTATCAATTTATAATTCAATTATTCAGGCAGACTAAAAGACAATTTTTTTAAAAATTATATAATCTGAGAGATAATTAGGACTTTAAAAATTATTAGTCAGATAAGAATAGTATAATAACCTAAATGAGATGAGAATAGAATGGCAATCTAAATGATCGGAAACAAAAAATATCTATCATAAATGGTTTTTACATACTTGCACAAGCATGAAAATACAGAAGTTATATAGACTAAAAACTCTGCTTCTCTGTCAATGATTCTACGCTTGTAACGGTACTTACGTATTAGAACGTCGGTGTGCCAACGGTCGCCAACCACCTCGATCCAGTTTACTTAGGTGGCGTGGCCAAAACTCTTTAGTGTCTTTCAGAATGGCTGTAAACAGATAATCTTTCTTATGAAGCCTGCGACACATAAATTCTGACAAATGGGAATCCAAATGTTCTCTTTTTGAACACCAATCGATCAAATCTCAAATTTTAATCCTTTTAAACAGTCAAAAAATTAAAACGCTTAATGATCTTTGCGACACCAACAAAATGGCGGACGACAGTTAAAGTTTGCACAATATTTAAAATAATGACGGTTGTCCGCCATTACTGGGTGTTTAGCAACTCATTGATGACGCCTTCAAATTTGACGATTAAGATCGACGGCTTAATACGGAAGTACCCTTGTCACTGCTAATTAATGAAAGACAAATATATTTGGAACGAAATACACTGTTTTGATGCCTCAAATTTGAACGTTAATAATTGTAATAGATTGTTACAATTTATTAAGCGTGTAATTTTTTATACATTTATTGCTTTTTTTTTCCTTTTGAGGGGACTTTTTTAAGTTTCTCATTATTTCCCTTTTACAGACATTCTTTCAGAACAAAAATTTATCATATCATATATGTTTTATATTTCTATTTTTCTTTTTCTGAAACTTTTTTGTATATTTTAAATAATATTATTGCAAATTTTATGCCACAAATAGGGCTGTTTTCGAGCGTCAGAAGCATCTCCATACACAAAAACTACTCAAATTATAAAAATACCCAGTACATGATTTCTGGTCGCCATTTTTGACTTTCATTACGAAAGTAATATTTTGGGCTAAAAAAACTATTAAATAAAACCTACCCAGATATCTTTTTATAGTTTTGAAAGATTTTCATTAATGTACGAATAAACAATGAACCCATTGATTGGGTTTGATCAAATATAATTCATATCAACGATTGATTGGATTAATTTTCATTTTTTTGTTGTCTTCCCATTCAGATGGACAAATGCATATATTCACTTTGATAAATATTTTCAAATACAAATCACAAGTTTATGCCTACAGAACACATGTCAAGTTGTATACATAAAACTCGTTTGTTTTTTCTTAATTATTCGTAATAAAGGCAATTATTCTTAATTTCAAAAAAGTCTTTTTTTAAAAAGACTCGCATTCGAAAATTTATTTAAGCAATATTTGTTAATATTAAGAAAAAAATGCTTGAAAGTATAATGTGTAATACCCCTATCAAGGCAGAGGCCATGCGTAGATGGCCTCTGCCATCAATCAATTTTTATTTATTACCTATGGATTTTTATTGACGCCACAAGCCTCACTCCCAAAACCAGATCTAACATAAAAAAAATCAGTTAACCATAAATATCTATTGCCCATTACATTGCAGTTAAAGCCACTGCCCTTGAATAAATAATTTTATGAAGTTTCTTCAAATATACATTAATATTTAAAAAGCTATTAATTATATATATTTAACCTTTGTCGCTAATTCTCATTTTAATCTAATGTCTTAATGCATGACATTTATTTGGATGAAATTCTTTTATCCTCTTAAATATCAGCTGCATTTTATGTTTATTAAATTTTTTTAAATATATAGCTATGAAACCTCCATAAACGCATCCTTCCTCAATTCTCGCTTCTTCGAAGAGCGTCGTGACTTCCGTTTTCCGCGCATAAATTTTAAAATAACTTCCTTTATCTTTAGTGCATCAATACACAATATAAATAACTCACAGGGACACGAATGCTAAACGAACACCATCAATTTCGGGTCTCTTTTCATTTTCCTGCTTTCCGTAAAGTCACCCTGAAACTTTTGAATATTTCAGTCTCGTTTATTTTTGTGAATTTTACAGTAAAGATCTCGACGTTGTGAGTTTGGACAGTCTCGTGATTTATCTCACAGGACGGATATTGGGTTCGTTCAGAGTTACGTTCTTTTTATGGAGAATAAAAACTAAAATAGTAAATCAAGGTGAAATTCTTACTATATTTATAGGTTAAGTGAAATTCAACTATGCAATTAATAACTATTCGTTTAACCCTTCGCACTGCGATGGTGCCCCTGACTCATCCTTCAAGATTGCGCATCATTTTGACGTTTTATTTATTTACTTTTCTTATTTAATTATTAAAAACGCCTACATAATGGTGAAGAGATGTAGATTAATTTTTCAAAAAAAATTGACTTAAAAGAAGGATGTGTATTTATTTTTCATAGCAATAAACAAATCTTTGTATTAGGTGACTAATTTTGCATCTAATTATTTTTCGGAGTGCAAAGGGTTAAAATCGATATTTTTAAAGGATTGTTGAAAAACATACCTTCATTTCAATTGTAAAGAGAAAAATATTTACAAATCAAATTTGGAAGCAATCTTTTCTTTAGATTAAAATATGCATAATTATCAATTAAAATTGAGATAATTAAAGATTGAGATAAATTAATTAATCTATGCCTGAAATAAATCAATTACAAAAAATACTAAGAATATGTCTTCAATGCCTTATTTGAAATTTGAATGTCTTATAATATCATGGAAATATCATAACATTTGGCGCTATTGAGGTATTTCAATAACAAAACTAATTTTAAAACTTCAAGAACTTTTTAATAAGATAGGTAAAATTTATAAAATACTTAGCTCGATTCCGTTTAATCTTTGTCAATAATTATTTTGAGTTTTTAAATTAATTCTTTTTTTAATTATTTAATAGCCTATTTTATAATATTAAAAATAAAAATTGCATTTCTAATACTATAGGCAAAGACTGGTTCTTTTACTCAGAGTATGTTTTTACAAAACTATTAAATACTATTAAATTTAATGTTAAATTTCAAAGTTTTTACAAAATATATTGATATCTAATCTGACATTCAGTTTCGATATTTTGTTAAATAATGTGTAAAAAAACTTATCTTTAACCTTGACTCTTTCTTGGTTATTTTTCAACTCAACGAATTGTTATTTCTATAAGTATGACGTAATCTCAAATACAAAACCACATTTCCTTATAGTTCATACAAACAATAGCGTAATTTTTCTGTGACCTTTCCTGCTTTATTCGATAAATAAGAAATGAGCATATTGAAAAAATAAAGTAAAGGAAGGTTTGAATATCAATTGGGAATTCCTATCCTCATAACTATTAAAAACTGGCATATTTCTTCAAAATTATGTAGATTATACAAGGTACAAAATTATCTAGAATATATTATTAGGTAGATTATCAATGATCTAAGTCAAACAAATAGGATGTCTTCTCAAATGCCTAGTTTATAAACTCTTAGAAATAAGCATATGATTCAAATTGAAAACAATGTGTTGTAAATGCTACATATAATATTTTATAGTAAATTGAATAATTTATGTCAAAGAAAAATTATTTTTGTCAATAAATTAACTTCAAATATGTCACAGTTTTTTCAATATCCCAGGCCCTTTAAATAATACATATAGCATCTCGGACAAAACTTTCTACTTTTCTACAAACAAAAATAAATTTTTCAAGTTTACGTTTCGTTATTTCAGATAAATCAATGCTTGCTGCTTTAAAATGCCATTTCTGATCTGCAGATCTACTGAGATAAAATAAAATGTTTGGTTTGGTTTGAATTGCTTTATATTAAAAATTTTGATAGGCTACATGAGGTTTTTATGGCTGAGAAAGTTAATAAAAATTTAGATTGTGTAATTTATTCAAATATAAATTTATTGAATTTATATTATATAATTCCTTCTTCTTTAGACTATTAGGTCACATAAATCAGGAGGAATATAACAAGAACAAGGACTGAAATAATTTAACTATTTTTGTTAGCATGTTTCGTTTAATTTGTATTAAAATTATCAAAAAATAATAGTAGAGATAAAATATTTGTAGTTTTCCGTTTAAAATGGGATCATTAAAAATTGCTAATATATATTTTTCGGATTTTTTTTTATATAAATTGTTGAACAAGCAACTAGTTTTAAAATTTATTTGTCAGTTAGATTAGATTTATTTTATATTTAAAATGCTGGAGTAACTACGAATAATATAGCATTATAACAGTTAAAATGAGCAATAAATTTGAGAAACGGAAAATATGGAACTTCTTTCTTTTGTCTTCTTTTGAACATTTTGAAAGTTTGAAACAATAATCTGTAGTTAGTTTTTCTGCCTAATTCGTTTTAAGATTTTTAAAAAACCTGTTTTTGTTACAGACGTTTTAGGTTTGAAAACTAGATATTTATCTGACTGACCACAGTAATTCTCTTTAATATCCTCCACCATTACTTCGTCAAAATTGCCATATCATTTTGAAATAAGTAAAAATATATATTCAAATAAAAATAATAATTAGACATAACTTTGAATTATATATCTAGGATCCGATAATATAGATGAATAAAACTGTGGTAAATAATGAAAAATAGCTTAACTCGCAATACGAGAAAAAATTATTTAAAAAACATTTTTATACATCCTAAAAGATACAATAAACATATATATTTATGGAGAATAAGTTATTAGATATATCATAATGGCCAAATATAAAATGGAAAAAAATGCATCTAAATAATATAAAGTAAAGTATTTTTAATTAATTTTAATATAACATCGAGTTGTTATATCACCCAGTTTACAATAAATATTAATTAAAATTTGCACAATGGTTTTCTTTTGTATGTGAGAAACAACAATTGAAGAACTATTACCTTTTTCCCACATAAAAACTGATTTCAAAAACAGTTTTGAAATTACTTTCACGGTATCTTCGAGTGAAGTAAACTCGGAAAAAAGGTCATTCCTCTTTTAATATGACATATTTTGCAAGTATTTAAACTTATATATTATGAAATATCACTTAAACATGTTGTTTGAGCTCCAGTATTAAAAAACTTTGTAATTTGAAGCAACTAATATTTAAAAATATACTCTCTATTCTTCATTAATATGCTCAAAACAGAATATCTGAATAATATTCATAAAAATGTATAAGATCTTATGATTTTCTGTAAAAAAACTTTTCTTTCAATAATATTCAGATTTTTATGATTTTATGAAGAATAAATAATGTTAAAAAAACACATTTATAAAGCATAAATTTTTTCTAATGTTTTATATAAATTATTCTAGAAAATAATCAATGTATCAGTTATCTCAATCTCTTTTGATTTCATATCGCAGAATTCTCAGAACCCCAAATATTATAATTTATTTAACAAGAAACGCTTATATTTGAAACTAAAAAACTGCATAAAAGTTGGATTTTTTTTTTCATTTTACAAAAACAATTTATAAATGTCCAATAAAATATAAACACCACAAAAATATTACAAATAATTAAGTCGAGAAAGGTAACAAGATTATGAATCATCGTACGTCATTGCTTTTAGTATCTGATCAATCCTCAGAACCAAAAATATAAAAGATTCATTTAATAAAAATTACTTCTCCTAACTAAAACAATCTTTTTAATGTCAAGAAAAAAAACCATTTTATTCTTTTAAGTAAAAAAAAAACTAAGTAAAAGTAAGAAACTTTACATGAGAGATTTAAAAAATTTGATACCTTTAGAAGAAAAAAAATTGTATCAAAAGCAAAATTAATAAATTTTTAGACAACGATTTTACAGTCTAATTACAGTGATTTCAAATTAAACTCCGAAGTTGGCTGGTTTTTACCAATGGAAGATGGGGAAAACGGAGAAACGCTTCGAACAAAAATAAAAAGCAAAAATATAATGTCGTAAAAACAGCGAAAGTATGTTTGTAATTGAATTTTAACACAGAATTATTTCTAAAAATGGAGAAAAAAAACTTTTCAAAAAGTCGTCGTCGAGTTTACTGCTAAAAGCTATTAACTTTTCAAAATCTGTTTGTCTAACAGTTGCAAATTTGAAAAGTTAATAGCTCTTCTGTCTAACAGTTGCAAATTTGAAACAAGTTTTCGTTTCAAATTTGCAACTGTTAGACGGAAGATTTAATTACTGAGATACACACCACAGGCATTTAATTTTTATAACTCGCAATCTGTTTAAAGAGATGTGATTAACATTTTTCTTATGCTATTACCCCGTTTTAACATTTTGATTTTCAGGATAGTTTTAATCTGTAAACTTATGCAATGTTAAATATTCAGATGTCAACGTCTGACTTTTTAAAAATAAATTATATTATTGAAATATATATCGATGTGAAAGCCACATTCTTAACAAAAATTCAACTTTTAAATAATAACTCTCCTTTCAAAAATTCAATGAGATTAATTGATATTTCACAAGTTCAAAAATTATTCAAATATTTTGAATCAACTCTATTCCAGAAGACAAATAGTTGCTTTCTTTTCTTGAATTTAAATTTATTTCATATATATAAAATATTAAATATTAAATGCAATCAATTTCTCTTTGCATTATTGAAAATATCTTTTTGTGATACAGTAACTTAAAATTCATACAATTTGTTTATAACCTTTATTGTGATATAATAAACATATACTTACAATTCATCAGGGCAGGACCTAAGGACATTAAAATCGCACCAAACTTAGGTACTTTTCCGTTATACGTGTGGCAGTGAAAAATCGCCAAAGAAACTTGGAGGAATTCTACATTATTTGTCAATTTTTTGCTTCAACTCGGATAATGGAAAAATGACCAACTTGAATCTATTTTCCTTACTATTTTAAAACTACGTATAAAATATCATGTTACCAATTGTTATCTAAAAATATTCACAGATTTTTATTTCTAAATTAAAATATTTTGCTAAATATTTGCTATAAGATATTCCAAAAAAAAACTTTAAAATTACCTTATATTCATCTCCCAGGAGTTAGAACTATGTTTAAAATCATCGAATAATGAAACAAAGTACAATCTGGAAGAATCAGCAATATAAAGAAATAATTATGTAAATTGAAAGAACCGCGATAGCTAGTTGGAATTTGATTTAATTTCAACACAAATTTGTTGCCGACAAAGATAAAAAAAATTGTTTTCAAAAGAGATTTCACTAAAGTTTCCTAATTAAAATCATTAAACAATGCAATCTTCTTTCCAAACAACTCTTTTTGACTTCAACTATTCGGCATATTTTTGACGAACTAACCACACATCGAAGCCATTAATTTTTAAAAAGTGATGTTTGCTCGTCAAACGTTTCGGCAGAATAGCAGTAATGAAGCGAATTTACTCTTTTCAGAATTCGTTGCCCCAACGAATATAATTAAATTTCATCTTTTAGAGAGTTTTTAAACTAAACATCTTCCCGATCTGATGAAATTTTTGATACAGATACCATCAGTTTATTTTAAAAATGGTGGATAATTATTCAATAATGAAACTGTAACTTCCAGATAAAAAAAGATGAATATTTTTCGTGTTGAAATTAATTAGAAAACTAAGATATTCATTTATCGTAGCAAATAAATAGAGAAAGATGGGAAAAATCAAGAGCAAATGTGTATTATTTTTTAGTATTATGTAATCTGTTTCATTATTATATATTTTGTAATATAAGACATTTATTACAACGTTTAATGAGCAAATTAATTGTCTTTAACAACAAAAAGTCTTTAATTGATGGTTAAAAATCACATCAATGAGAAATAAGCTCTTCTCTTTTGCTTTGTCTTAGCTTGTTTTCTCTTAAGTGGAATGAGAATAGAGAAAATTTAAAATTGTCAGAAATATAAACTTTTATATTTTGTTAATTTAAGCTTTCTACACTAATTTAAGTTATTATATTATATTCAGTAGTCTCTCAGTTAGGTTGTATGTGAGAACAAAGGTCTCAAAATACAAGAAAAATTATAAAAATTCTCTAAACTTTTGAAGCAAATAATGTAAATAAATGTATCGAAATTTTATTCATATTTGTTCACAGACAGATTCTCTCTATATATGTATCAGAGCGAAATAATTCAGGAAAATTCAGGACAACAAAATAAATCACTAAAACTTAAATCATTGGGATTTTTTCAGTATCAAAACTGAAGATTAATTTGAAATTTATGAATCAAAAAATCCTTCAAACAAAACTGACTGTCTGTTCGTCATGAATTTAAAAGAATTAGATGAAAATTGAATAAACCTTTACAGACATTTTTTCTCAATTTTAATATTATTATTAGAAATCAAATTTTATCGAAGTTTTTTCGATAAAATTCGATAATAATTTTCTATACACTATTTTATTTTTAATGTAGCCTTGGTCAACAGAAATATTTTACTCAAAATTTCATAAATTTTTATATATGAGATAATGAAATCACATAAATAATAACGCAACAGAGAAATAAATGTACAGATTATACATTCATATTACAAACTAATTACAATAAATTTTTGAACAGTATTTTTAACCCGTTTAAATTTACCATATCATATTTATGAAAAGTGAAAGTGGTGCAATAATTTTTCATAGATTATGATAAAATATCCATTACTTTCTTAGAAGAAATTTTGCAATGCTGCTCAATTACAAATGTGCAACTTATTCTAGTCGATTAACAATATACATTTTTAATTGCTTACTTTTAATCCTTTACCTGACAGTGGTAGTTACCTCTTATAAAAATATTAATTGGAATAATGTGCGGGTATTTTATCATAATAACGATGAAAAAGTATTGTAGCAAAGAAAAATTGAAATAAAACTCTAGCCTCTTAGTATCAATAAATATTTTTGAATAGTATACGTCAATATCGGAAGTTTCTTTTTTTCTTTCAAAATTACTGAAGTATTGACGAATAATATCAAAATTATAGCCTTCAAAATTTTAAAATATAATTGACAGTCTTTTGACATATAATTTATGTTTTTATTGATATTAAAAGGAAATATTTAAATTGAATATTTTGTAGAAAAACTTCTCTTGCTTACATACTTAATCTTCTTGGAGTACCATAATGTTTAGTTTGGCCTCTTTGAAAGAGGGCTACTTTGAAAACAGAAATTGAGAAGAAAGCAGAATGGATCGGAAGAATGCAAAGCAATTGATAAAGAAAAAAATTTACATATTAAAAAATAATAAGAGAAAGGTAATAAAGAGTAAGGAGAAAGATTCGACATTTTTTAAAATTCAAATGAACACTTTAAAAATTAAATATTACTACTTAGCTGTAATTAAATTTTCTAAATGTTCCATTCTTTTTACTGTATGCGCTTTTATTTGCTAATCCACTTTTTTTATTTGATTCTGAAATCATTCACAAAATCAAAGGAATATATATTGATTTTAAAACATAACCCTTCGGCTTTGCATGAGGATCAAAAGTAACGTAGAAAATTGTTTAAATTGTGAAAAATATATGAAAAAGTACTTTTGTACATAAAACGCATAGGAAGTAATTAGTAAGAAGAAAAGTTATATTTTTTAATATAAAGTTTTCTAAAATAACTACGATTATATCATATCCTAAGCAATTAAAAAATTTAAAGAATACATGAATCTTATTTTAAAACAATTGTAAATTTTATCCTATGATTGGTACATTAAATATTTCAAATGATATTATGCTAACTTATTTATGCTATTTCTGCTATATTTTTCACTTATCAAATTTGAATAATTATATTCTTGTTCCTACAGAGTATTATTTTTTGCATTCAGCATACGTTATATTATCATGATATTAATACTTTATAAAAAATTTATCTAATCTTATCAAAGAAAAACATTGAATTATGAAAGACATTTTAATATGTTCAAACGATCTTGATCAATTCCAAATGCCTTTATTGACATATTCATTGTAAACAAAAAAATTATGCTGAAATGGAGTAAAATCATTATTGACCCCCCCATTTCGAATTTTAAAAAATGAATTTAGACTTCAAAATTGAGTTTTATAAGAAAAAATTTAAAATATGTTGAAATTTTGAATAATTTTTTTAGAAAAAAAGTCAAATTATTCCTTTAAATTCTGTTTCTGAGTGAGAATCTATGACTGAGGTATAAAACATAGTGCAAATTTGATAATTTGGGCTCAATAATTTGAAGATCATTTTGAATTATTTTTATACCATTCTTTTTACAGAAAGTATAACAACATAAAAACATTGTCACATGTTAAAAATCGCAACAATCGATACTAACATCTATTCCAATACTATTATCACTAAAAATATTTTTTTGGGGGGAGAACAGATATTAGATATTAAATCATAAATAGAAATGCCTTTCTACTGTATCTCTTTTCCAAGAAAGAGCTTTCCATCAGCCGTAACCGCCTAAAACAAGTATCATGTTTTAATATGAAAACCACAATCACGAAAGTAGATTTTTATAAAGCATTTCTCTTGGAAGGCCATACGTTTCAACATATTTTAATTATACCAATGAGTGCAAATATTTGGTGCAAAAGTAAACCTGCGCAACTACGAAATTGCAGAATTCATAGCTATGTAAAGTTTGAGGTTTTATTTCAAGCAAGAAACCTTAAAAACCAATTACAAATAGCAAGAAAAAATAATTTATATATAATTTTATATTCTATAAAATTTCTTTTAACAGAAAAATAGGCATTAAAATAAGAACTAAGAATGGATCGTTCGCTGATCCCATAATGTTGCACCTAAAATCAATATTTAAATCACATTTAAAATAAATTAAAAAATTTTAAAAAGTACTGGAAATTTCAATTTTGTAAAATTAATATGACTTATTATTCTTATAATATATTTTTTAAAGATTCAGGTATTTTCAAGTTTATTTTGACATTCATACCAGTCATCAAAAAAGGGATTTTTTAAAACTTTTCATAAAATAAGAGTATATTTTTTTTTCAAAAAAAGGGTTTTCTATTCTATTTTAATCTTTAATATATTAATTAATCTTTTACAATAATTCTTATGAAACTACATGTAAAATTTTTTCTAAACCACATTACCAAATAAAATCAAAGTTTAAATGAAGTGAACCTAATTACTGAAAATGAAATTATATTATATAACATTTGCAATGAAACAGCAAAATATAAATCTAATTTTAAAAATAAAGGATTGAGTGAAAATTCGAATGTAAATTTCATCTCTACAAACAGGAAATCAAATAACTTTAAATAAAAGTTTTTAAAAATCAAAAATATGATAATTATATTCAAAATATGTCATTGTGAATTTGTAGCTTGAGTTGCGTTTATTAAAACGCCTTTTCCTAGACAATAATGTCTGCATCTTTGCACCACTCTTGTGTGAGAATTTTCGTAACAGTATTTTTTTAAAAACATTTTTACTGCTTACAAGCTTTGAACAACTTATTTTAAACATTATTGTAGGGTATAAAATTTGTTCTAATAACATTTACAGCAGTGTATTTTTAGGTATTGATGTTGAAACTGTGATGCTGTTACATAATTTTAAAGCTCTCTAATTCCCTTTTTTCGTGTTTCCGAACATCCCTTATAAATGCGTTGTTACTTTATTTTAGTAATTATAAATACGGATTAATGAACACATACTTGATTTTAATGAAGATTTCGAAATTTCCCTATTTTAGTGTAGACATTTTTTTGTTTATAAAATAATGTTTATATAATTCATTATTTTTAACATTAATCAAACAATATAAATATATCGAAATATATTGTCTCTTCGCCAAGTATCAAATGAGTATTCATGGTGCTTCTTAAACTCAGATGATAAAACTTGAAAGTTCATACACCTGATGGAAGATAAATATATCATGAAAATGACGTTAGAATAAAGATGAAATTTAGTATCCTATATTCATCAAAACATGATTTCAAAATGAAAAAATAATATGCAATTCTAATTTTACCAGAAAGAAATAGTTTTAAAATACACTAAGTGAAAACATGTATCGTTTTTAAAATAGAATTCCTGAAAGAAAAACTTCTTTGATGTAAGAATTTTTTTATCAAAATATCCCTTTCAAATGAGATTTGGAAAACGAAAAACAATAATTAATGAATGTTCAACAATTATTTAACATTCTAATCACAATTTTTCCCGCTTTGTCTGAAAAGTATATTTCTATCAAAAATGTTTGAAAGTTCTGAAGAAAAATATAAGAGACAAAGAAAAGAAAAAGTAAATCGCAAGAACTTGCTGAAACTTAATTAAACTTCGACACAAAATTGTTGCCAATAAAGATAAAAAAAATCTTTAAAAAAGTCGTTTTTAAGAGTTTTCTAGCTTAAATTATTCATTTTTTAGAATCTCTCGAATGTTGGATTTTAAATTTGCAGATATTCGACAGCAGTTTTAATAAATTAACATTCATCGCAGTCGTTAAATCTTTAAAAGTCTGCATATCAAATATTTATTTGAAGAACGGTAGCACAACAAATTTGCTCATTCTTTCAATTGTTTCATTTAAAAAAGGCCTCATTTCGGCCTCATTTTGATTTGATATTAATTTAATTTAAAAGTTTTTCCAGGTGGTTAAACTTTAGATCCAGAGAATTTATAGCATTAATAAAATAGATGGTATTGTTAGAGAGTTTTTTTAATGAAACAAAGGTTTATTAATTAAACTGCCTTTTGGATGATATTGAACTCATTATAAGTTTTCAAATGAAATTCAATTAATCAACAAAATTATTTATTTATGATTCGTAACAATCGTCTCGAATATGTAATTGAGAAATGTTTTTAAATTCCTATATCTCTGTAAATAAAAGCTGAGATGAATCGGTGATCCATTTCATTTGACATATGAAATAACGTACTGAAAGCGATTAATTATAATACTTATAAAAATTAATATTTTTCCAATAAACATATATGTTTAACTGTTTTGAAGTAGAAGGGTGAAATTTTTTTAAATAATTGGGAACAGAACAAAAATTAATCTAACTTAGTTTTATCTATATTAACGAGAGGTTTTTAAGTAACACTAGGATTAATTTGGGGATGGACCTCGTAATTTTAAACCGCTATCAGATGAAGAGGATGACACATAAGATGGCAGTCCTCCATCTTTAAACATCCACACCATACTAACGGGAGGAGATTTAGCCTTGATTGATTTAATGTGGACCAGGCAAACTTACACAATAGTTCTTCTGTGGATCAGGTCTCACCGTCTGAAACCCTCCGATTCCGAAATTAGGTTCTTAACACTGAGTTACCTCAGGTAGAAAAATTAATCAAATATTGATATATAATTCTGCTTTTGAACAATTCTTAATGAATAGGTAGAGCTCGCTTCATGAGATTGAAAATGCATTTTGAAATTAAGCTTTAAAAAAAACCATTTAAAAAATCGTCAAAAATGTCAGATACATATTATCACTCGTAATTCATTAAAGTATAATTTAAGAAAATCTGACTCTTCAATTTGTAGACTTTTATTCTTCAAAAATATTCAAACTGCATCTACATGTTAATATTTACCTAGCTAGCGTCCAGCACAAGGCCTATTGCTAGTGGTATTTCATATATTATTCATAGCCTTTGTTATTTTAAAATATTTGAAAAAATTAGAATGCCTGTATTGTAACATTCCAACCTTTAAAATAGTTTTGCATTTTAATCTGTCTTTTGGATCACAGTTCATTCGAAAGATCACTTTGGCTTGTGCTTGGTTTGTAAAAACAATTTTTTTGAAATTTTTGTTAGGGGTTGTTATGTACTATTTTAAACACCAAGCAAAACTTAATTAATAGCTTTTTTCAAAAAATTATACTCGAACGTAGTCAGTTACTTCAAATATAATTCCGGATAAATGAGAATTCTCAGAAGTCTAAATCATAATTAAAAACATATACATTTTCACAAAGTTAATAAAATATAAAGGCCTTAATAATTCATCAACTGGCTGAATGCTTTTATTATCATTATTAAATGATCACATTCTTTTATTAATCATTATTAAATGTATTAAATTATGAAAGTAAAGAGTCCAGTCTATAGAAAAAGTAATCTTTTAATATTCAGTGACAGGGATCACAAAAATCTTCGATCCATCGCATCAGCTACTATAACAAGAGAGATGAAAAGTTTAATGTTTATAAAAATTTAAATTAATAAAAAATTTATAAAAATGTGAATTCGAAACTATTCTATATTTTATTATCATGTCAGAACAATGTTGTTTTTGAGAGAGGGTTTTGGTGTCAATAAAAATCCGTAAGCGAAAAATAAAAATTGTATTACCAGCACGAGCATCTCAAAAAATGAGCTTTTAATAACTCGTTGCCATCGCATTTACAAAAGCTCTTATTTTTTAAAAATAAGTTAATGACTACAGCAAATAATACCTAGAAAAATATCATTTTAAGCATGTGATTATATAAAATGAAAAAATAGATGTGATATTTTTTAAACATTAAATGCGATATAAAGGTTTTTATGGTCGTTTGCAAAGCTAAGGGCGCTCATTCAATGAAGCAATTAAAATGAATAAAAATATAACTGAACTTGCACGTGTTGCTTGGCCGTTCAAGAAATGATGTTCTGACATGATACATTGAAATATGGATAGCGGATTTCGATTTTTAGTGTTTATTTACCTAAAGCGATTTTATACTTCTTACTTATAATAAAGCAGGAAATTTAATTTGTTAAGCTAGATTTTTACACATTTTTTTTATTTTGCTTTGTTTTGAAAAAGATAGTACTTTATTCCATACATTAAAATCCTATAGATAGATATTAATTATGTGGTTAGATATTAAATATAGATATTAACAATGTGGATTTCTCTATATACATTATGCTCTACCAAACCTCCAAATAATTTCCTTTTATTTGCTTATTTATTGATTTATTTGCTCATTTGTTTTCTTATCAAGTCATAATATCGATTAAAATTATCATAAGGATACATTAACATGTAACAATTATGTATGTAATGTACTAATGTAGCAGCCACTATTGACTGTAACCGGAACTGCTGCGCCACCTAGACTATTGAGCGGAAACCTCGAAAACACCAGTAAAGATCAAGCAACGGGCATGGACGCATCTCAAACTTTGCTATGTGTTTGTTTGTGTAATTGTTTAAAATTATCTTGTGTTGTGTGTGACTTACCTTTTTTTCCTAATAAATAAATGTTACACTAAACCTACTTTATTAGAACCCCCGAACACCCCCACCACAACTGGCGCCCAACCGGTTTATTTAATTTTAACGATTCCATTGCTTGGACTTTGCTCGCAATTTTTTTTCAGCACTCCGTATCCAACGGAAGAACAGCTTTGAAAAACCTAATCCCTAGGTTAATGATTATAGGAAACCTCATCCGTATGTAATTGATTCTCTTGCATATTCCTGATCCGAAAGATAATTTTGGTAAGTTTGAATTTTTTGTGTAGAACAATCCTTGTTCTTACAAAAAAAAAACCCTTAATTGCAAAGTCGCAAGAAGTATTGATTTATTTGAATTGATAATAAATCTTATAAAAAAATGTGTAATTATAAATAACAATTTATCTTCATTCAGTACTTATTTTGAAAATATGTATGAAAATTTTGTTACTAATATGTTACCAGTGTTTAAAAACATAGAATTATTTTTTTGCTGTGTGTCTTAAACATATTTTAAAGAATTGGTATAATTGATAATTTTAGTATAGGCATACACAAATTTTATGAAAGTGTTATATTTTTAAAGATTTCTCACTGTTTTGAAAAGAAAATAATCAATTTTTATAATGTATAATCATTGAATCATTTTAAGTAAGCGTAGTGCAGTTCGATTATAACCTTGAACTCACGCCAGTGCATAATTTCTGGCTGACTCAGCAATACTATTTTCTGAATAAGACATAACTCTCTTCAATTGCTTTCCTTTGCGCTGAACTTGGAACTCACATGATTAATATGCATTTTCGATGCTGGTATTTTATTATCGTATTGAGTAGAGTATATCCATTTAGATTTTTTTTTGTATCTCTCTTATATGCAGAAAGTATTCTTGTCATAAAGTGAATTTATTATAAGTTGGAAACAATTTATGATTGTGTTCTTTTCAACATAGATTTCTCAAAATGTATAAAAATTTCAACTAATTCCAATTGTATATAAATTCAATCTAAATATTCTCATCAATTTGATTTAAGCGTATATTTATTCTCTTTATTTCCAACTGATTTTTGTATTAACGGTGTGTTAGAATATATATATTTATATGTTTACAAATTTGGCATCACTTTTACAAGATAAAGTGAAATAGTGGCTTTAAAAAATGAGTTTTCTGGGAAAGGGCAAAAAGTGTGATCTTGAAACTTTAGCTCGTGAAATGAATATCGACATTCCTCCAAATGCTGTGATTTTAACTTTAAAATCCCTAATAACTACATCCGAACAATACGATGAAAATTTTGTGCGCGAATGTTTAAATAACATTATTGAAGAAAGAATATCCAAAGAACGTGAAATTATTTCTATTCGTGAGAAAGCTGAAGAAAAGGAAAGAAATGCTCGTGAACAAGAAAGACTGGCCCGTCAAAAAAGTGAAGAGAAAGACAGACAAGAATTTGAACTTCAAAAAATTCGACTTCAGATAGAAGCTCAACAATGTGCTTCATTGCCTGCTGTTGCCAATGTTTCAAATAATCTGCATTTATACAATTTAATTCAAATTTTTGATCCCAAAGAAGACGATATGTCACTTTTTTTAAATTTATTTCAACGGCAAGATAATTTTTTGAAAATAGAAAAAGACTCTTGGGTAGCACATTTGCTTGCTGTGCTTCCTAATGAAATAGCACAAATAATTGCTCGTGAACCTGAGGAAAAAGCTCAAAATTGCGAGCATGTGAAAAATTTACTTTTGCAAAGATTTAAACTGAGTCCAGAGAAATTGCGACGTCTTTTCGCAACTCATAGAAAAACTCCGGACAAAACATGGAAAGATTTCCATTTTGAACTGAGAAATTACTTCGAAGGATGGTTGGAAGAACTCCACATCCAAGATTTCGATAAATTGAAGAATTTGATGATCCTAGATCAAATGAAGAAACGGGTACCACCAGAAGTAAAGGATCATTTCTTAGACATATGGTGTGATTGGGTTACCCCTGATGACCTAGTAGAAAAACTAGACGCTTACGACAACTTGCGAACAAGCAAGAAAGAATCCCAAATGCTGAATAGCTGTGTGGATAAGCCATATTATTCAAAACAAACTGACCAAGTCAGGCTTGATAAAGGCAAAAGAACTTTTTACCCCAAAGGTCCAAAATTGCAATATCAACAAACTTTTGATAGAAAGCCTCTGTCTGGGTTCCCCAGTCAAAGCAGGCGGGATCCCGGAGTCCTCAGTCAAAGTAGGCGGGACTCCTTTTGCAATGACAGAGCACAGAAAACAAGCCCTGACATGCTACAAGAAGCTAGAAAATCATTAATTTGTTACGGCTGTGGAACTCCTGGAGTAATCAAATCTAAATGCCGCATATGCAATCCAAAAATCCAAGAAAGCGATGATTTCCCTTCAAATCTTAATCAAATGACTTTCTATATTTTTTCAACAGATGTTCACCCACTGAACATAATTGAAGTTTCAATCTGCAATAAAAAAGCAGCCGTGTGTGCTGACACAGGTGCTACACATTCTGTGGCCGGTGAAAAACTGTACCTACTTCTCAAAGAGCATGGTATGAAATTTGAAGAGAAAACAATTGATATGACATTAGCCGATGGACATATTCGAAACACAGAAATACTCACAACCATTGTGAATATTATTGTAAAAGGGAAAAATATTCCAACAGAACTGATAGTGTTGAAACATGCCAAAGGAAACCGAACTCTTCTCGGTGTTGATTTTTTAAGTGCTGCAGGTATCGTCCTAGATATCCAGAAGAAACATTGGTACTTCTTTGAAACCCCTCAAAAGAAGTATGCTTTCATAGAAACGCCTTCTAATATAAATGCTCTCCTAACAGTACCCACTGTGCCTCAACCTTGTCAACTTCGTAATCAGGAAGGTACACATCTTTCTCCTCAACAGCGACAAGATTTTAATTCCTTACTGGAAAAGTACGAGACATGCTTCCAGCCAGGGGGAGCGCCAACACCTTTTATCCAACACAGAATCAATACCAGTGACCACCTTCCAATTGCAGTGCCACCTTATAGAATGAGTCCTGCAAAGAAAGAAATCTTAAGACAAGAAATTAATAAGCTCTTGGAAGAAGAAATTATCGTAGAATGTGAATCCCCATATGCTTCGCCTGTGGTATTGGTACCAAAACCTAATGGTACAATGCGCCTGTGCATCGATTACAGAAAGCTGAACTCCATTTCAATTCCTGATTCCTACCCACTTCCACGAATGGATGATTTGCTGCATGACGCAAAACCTACTCCTTTCATGTCAACTATCGATCTTCGAGCAGGATATCATCAAGTTGAAGTTCATCCAGACGATCAAGAAAAAACTGCATTTGTGTGTCCCTTTGGAACATACAAGTTCTTACGAATGCCATTTGGTTTAAGGAATGCCCCTGCAACCTTTCAAAGGTTAATGGACCGTTTCCGAAATGGTCTTGATGATATTCTCACCCTCACATATCTCGATGACATCATTTTGTCAGAATCATTTGAGAAACATCTCTCTGATTTACAAGCTGTTTTCGAAAGACTCTTACTTTTTAAATTGCAAGCAAATAGAGATAAATGTCATTTCGCTTCATCTCGTGTCAAATATTTAGGATTTTGGATTACAAAAGAAGGAATTGAAATTGATCAGGAAAAAGTTTCCTCCATTCAGAAAATGCCACCTCCCAAAAATGTTAAAGAAGTACAATCCTTCCTTCAAACATGTTCCTGGTTCCGCAGATACATTCCTAACTTTGCAGAAATATCACGACCTCTTAGTCATCTTACAAAGAAAAAAGCTTCATGGGAATGGGGTTTCACCCAGCAAAATGCTTTTGATAACTTACAAACTTGTCTCGTAACACCTCCCGTGTTGAAGCAAGCTGATGGAAATAAACCATACGTTCTTCGGACAGACGCTAGTAATTATGCCCTTGGTGCTTGTTTACTTCAAGGCTCAGGCTCTGAAGAACACCCTATTGAATATGCTAGCAGATTGCTTTCTCAAGCAGAGCGCAACTATTCAACTACAGAACGAGAAGCTCTGGCTGTCGTATGGGCCCTCAAAAAGTTCCGTGGTTACTTAGAAGGTTCAGAAGTAACAGTGGCATCAGACCACCAACCTTTGAAATGGCTTTTGACTCTTAAGTCCCCAACAGGAAGACTTGCTCGATGGGCTTTAGAAATTCAATCGTTCAACTTGAAAGTTCAATATGTATCTGGAAAAGCAAATGTCATTGCGGATATGCTTTCACGGCCAGTTTGCGAAGAAGAAATTTCCTCTCGTGAAATTTGTAATATTGTGATAGCAGACATGCCTGCGAGAACTTCAAAGGAAATGCGTGATTCTCAATTGAAAGATGATAATTTGCGTCCAATAATTGAAAGCTTTGAATCATCACCTAAAGATGAAAATTTTGTAAACTGGACCGGAAGAAGGTATTTGATGAACCAAGGAGTCCTCTATCACTTTGTTCCTGATGCAGATACAGAAGAGGCACAACTTGTTGTTCCATCTCATGAAATTTCAAACGTGTTAAAACAATACCATGATGCACCTACTGCAGGTCATTATGGTGAAGATGGAACTTATCATAGAATAGCCCAGCGCTATTACTGGATAGGAATGCGGTCTTCCATTGCTGCATATGTGAAGAAATGCCCGGAATGTGCTCGGTACAAGTCTACTAATTTGAAACCATCTGGACTTTTTAGGACACCTATCCAATCTCAAAGATTTGAGACACTTTCAATTGATTTGTTTGGACCATTACCCCAAGGCGCTACTCGTAAACGATGGATCTTTATCATTGAAGATTGCGCAAGCCGCTGGATAGAACTGTTTGCTCTGGAATCAGCCACTGCTAAAGAATGTGCAATCACACTGATAGAAGAAGTATTTCTAAGATATGGTATTCCCAGACGTATTATAAGTGATAATGGCCCACAATTCATTAGCGCCGTCCTCCAACAAATATGTTTTGTTCTTCAAATAGATCAGTGCCTTACTCCAGTTTATCATCCTCAGGCTAATCCTGTAGAAAGGAAAAATCGTGATCTAAAACCTCGATTGGCTATTCTTGTGAGAAACGACCACGATAGTTGGGAAGAAAAACTCCCGTATATTCGTTTTGCTATGAATTCGGCTGTTTGTGATACTACAGGACATACACCTGCCTTCCTGCAATTCGGAAGAGAATTAAGAACTGTAGACGATGTAGTTCAAGATTTTCGGACTGTTGTCGAAAACGATAATTTCGTTCCAGAAATCGCACCGTATTTGAAAAGATTTGCAAACATTACAAATGACATACGAGAACGTATCGAAATAAAACAAGATCAACGAAAAAAATACTACGACAAAAACCGACGTCAAATTTTTTATTCTCCTGGTGATAAAGTTTGGGTTACTTTGCACCCCATAAGTAACACCAAAAACAAAAAAACTTCAAAATTTATTCCAAAACGGGACGGACCATACTTGATCCTCACCCAGAAGTCTCCTACTTCATATGTGATAGCCAGCCTTGATAAGCCATCCGAACCGATAGCGACCTACCATACATCTGCTCTTTCGCCCTTCAGAGATGTGGATACTTCTCCAGTTGTCCCTCTTAGAAAAAGAGGTAGACCGCCAAAATCTGTCGTGCCACCACGTATTACTACTCAACAACCTCCTTGTGTGCCCGAGTCGTCTACATCAAATCACCTTGCCCAGAAACTCAAAAAGCCACAACAGATAACACAGACTGCCAAAAGACCTCCCAATACTTTTAGTCCTGTCTCTTCGTCGGGACGTCATCAGAGACAGAGGGGGAGATTGTAGCAGCCACTATTGACTGTAACCGGAACTGCTGCACCACCTAGACTATTGAGCGCAAACCTCGAAAACACCAGTAAAGCTCAAGCAACGGGCATGGACGCATCTCAAACTTTTCTATGTGTTTGTGTAATTGTTTAAAATTATCTTGTGTTGTGTGTGACTTACCTTTTTTTCCTAATAAATAAATGTTACACTAAACCTACTTTATTAGAACCCCCGAACACCCCCACCACACTAATAATTTACTTTCATTAATTACTTTATTTCATAGCATGCACTCACTATATATAGTTTGATTTTCATTTTCTTACATTTTACCCATTGTATTTGAACTTCAAGGAGCGTATCTATGAAATGTCATATATATTGTTATGAATTTTACTGCTTCCAACTATAGAGTTTAGAAACAGATATTACACTGTAAATCAGGCAAAGAATTTTTTTAAAAAAAACTGCGTTACCATACTCGCAGTCACTTTTCAATAGCCATAACTGCATAAACCATATGCCACGGTTATGATAGCACATTCCCATCTAGGGAAAATTTATTTCTTCGCAATTTCCTTTCAAGGTCGTTTTCAAAGTTGTAATGTTTCACTTTCGCTCTCATAGGATTAAATCTTTCCAGTAATATCGATTAAGAAAAAAAGAACGAACTTTTCCTTTTGAGATGTGGAGGATTTAGTGCTATTTGTCGTAAAAGAAAAAAAATATCAAGCATAAAATACATGGATTGAATAAAATGTTGAATAACAGTTAAGCGATGATGCGATTTCAACCATACTTGATTTTAGAGGAAAAAGAATTTTTTTAAAAAAATCAAGAAGAGACTTCAGAAAAAATGTTTGTTGTAAGAAAACAGATTTTTTTTAACAAAAAAAAAACATGGCTTTTTTTAATTGTTTAAAAGATTATTCACTTTAAAAGAATTGTTTGATACGTTGATAATTTATTATTGTGTAATTTCAAATTTTTTAATTGATTGAAAAGTTTAATATGATTTTTAAAAAACGTATCAACACTGCAGTCATACAGCCTGGTCGCTGATGTCATGCTGATTAAGTTATAAAATATATAAAAATATGCTTTTATACTCTATTATGCTTTTACATTATATATATATCCATTATATTTGTATTTCTTTTTATAGTTCCGCTTCTAATATCTAAAATCTGTCGGAAGTATGCGTATGCTCTTTCAGAAATTCGGATATTAACGGCCCTTGGATTATCACCAAGAATATAAAAAAGTTTTTAAATAAAATTAATAGCTGGTATTTAGTACATTTTATATTTTTAATTTGAGTTCACATTAGTCCAGTTTATTAAGTCACAGATTACAATAAGATCTTTTGAAAATTCAACCTCTATTATGGCTTCACAACTGCTGAAAAAATATTTCATGTATTTTCTTAATAATATGCATTACTACGAATTTTTATTTGGATACAACTAAGAAATAGCAATTTTCTAATAGTGATTACTATTTAATGTCCGCTTTCTGAATTTATTATTGACTTTGAAAAAAAGCAGGTTTAGATTATGATCTTTCCCTGCTTTTTCTGAATGGTCATCGACATTATCTCGAAATTTTGGAATTGGACAAAATTACATTTTTATCATTACTCAAAATAAGTTGCAATCTATCGACAGTCTGCCGGCAAACCTTTCAAATAATTCAACTAATGATAATTTTTGCTTTATTTATTCCTAAATGAAGAATATGTTTGTAGACATATGACTTTCTTACTGTAATAAAACAAGCCAATGGATATTACTTGGTTTCTAGCTTAACTGGAAGCTTGTAAGTAAACTTTCAATGATGGAAACTTTTTCGTTTAAACAAACACATACCATTGTTAGTCAATAAATTTGCTTGTGAAACAAACATTGTAGAAAATACACGAAAAAATGAGATGACAAACTCTGAAAATCCTTCTACATCTACATTCTATCTTTCTTGAGAAGAATTCAATTCTAAGTTACATTTACGAATCCATCCTCAAAAACTGGCCCTTGTTTATCGAAAGAAATTTCCTTCATTTGATGAAAACTTCGCTTATCGGTTCACATGATCTTACCATTTTCTGGTGCTGCTGTTAGGAACTATAACAACAACTCCGAAATGTTCTGAAAGTACACTTCAATATTAAAGGCTGAAAATGTCACGAAATCACAGGAGAGAACTATCACTGCATCCTAAATGCCAATGCTGGCCACCGTGCAAAGAATTCCGTAAAAGGCACGTCCTGTCATCGGCAAGGAATAGCTGACCCTCACCATTTCTCTACCAACTAGGGTGGCGAGACCTAATTACCACACCGAAAGTTTCTCAAACCTGTATTTGAGATTATACAAGGCTATAAGAGACTGGCAAATGGTAATCTATGACCAATTTTGTGAATCCTAACTCAATTTTATTTTTCAAAAACAGTTCGCACACTGAAGCATCAAAATTTTACTATGAAGAGAACATGTCCTGTCAATGAAAGACTTCATCAACCAAGATAAATAAAATGAAGGGGAAAATATACAAATTCCTAAACAGATATCTTCATACAAACAAGAGAATGCTGTTCATTAATATTTTAGAGTTGTTGCTTATTCAATATACAAACATCAAATCTTCAATTACGAAATGGTTTGGAAAGTCCTAACGTGCGTTCCTTAAAGTTTGAAAAATAATATATTTGTAAAACTGTAATTCAGACTAAAGTTATAATCATTTCTCACCAAAATAATTTAGGATATTAAATAAATTTGCGAAGGAAAATAAGTTATATAAACCCTGTAAAACACAATTACACTATAGATATAACAAATTAATTAATAAGTTAATAACGAGCCGGATTTAGCTTCCAATTAAGTTAACCAGTTGTAAAATAAATCATAACGGAGTTCGCCAGTACCAAACAGTGCTCCGATTTCGTCATATTTTGTTTCACAAGAACGTTCAAGATCAGAAGAAAGATGATATTCGGTTGTCCATACCCCCCTCCTTCACCACTACCAATTCTGCCATGTAGTTTTGGAAAACACCGCAAAAGATACCCTTGATGCAACTCCACAATTTTAATAACTTATATTAGATGTTTTACTGGTCATCAAATGCGGCTTTTCAAATTTTATAGCATTCAATTAATATCAATATGAATAGTACTCTTAGAACGACTTCAATATGCATTTAAAAAGGAATTAAATCCTTTAATATATATAATGTAAATATTATATATTGTGCTTTCATGAAATTTTTTTTTCATTTTAATGAAAAATTTCTTCTTTTCTGAATAATAAAAATAACCCAGTGAAAGAAAATTGCGCTCTCTATAAGAGGTTAATGATGCTTTTGAATTTTCATATTTTTTATCGACACATTTTATCTCAAGCTTTTCGAACTTTCTGGAAAGGAGAATATTACAAGGAGGATGGAGGATATCGTTTCCACGTTTTTTATGGGTAATTAATATATTAAATTATTAATAACAATAGAAACTTCAGTAAAAATTAAATAGAAGAACTAGAAATATTATCGTAAAACGCAGTAAAAAACTCACAAATGCCTTAAAAAACTGAAAATTATTCAAAATATCAAAAAAATTCAAATGTAATGAAAAAGCGGAATATTTTATATGAAAATAACAATTTGTCTACTTAAAAAAAGCAGATTTTACATTCAATGCAGTTTTATTTTCACAAAACGAATTCTTAATTAAGTTAGTTTTATCATATTGTATTATTTTTATCAATTGTATATTAGGTTCTTTTTTATGATGGTTAGTGTGCTGACAGAGTAAAACAATACTTTCTAATGTACATTTGAAATGTAAAAAGAAGAATTCAAGTATGTTTTAATAAATAGAAATAATTATTAATAATTAAAAATAATTTAAATAAAAATAATTATTCCTTTACCGGAGAAATTAAGTCGTATAAACAGGGTTTATTGTGACTGACTGTCATGCTCACGATTCTCAAGCAGCAATGGAAAAAATAAGCGACGTTGCAACATTTGAGGTGAACTGCTAATCAAATTATATAAAGTTACATCTTATTATAGAGTTTTGCGCAGTTATTTAAAGCTTATCCTATACTTCAGCTGTTTATTTTTAACTCTGGAAGGTTATTTGTAAACGAAATTTTCTCATTAGAATTCCTCTGGAATGAGGCTATTAAGGTCAGGTTGGCAGCTTCCAAGTTATAATCACATAGACATATCTTATGTTTTTATTCCCCTCCATGAGATAAATAAGAATAAGGTTAGTTTTCTAAGGTTTCATGAGAAAAAGGAAGAAGATTACATTCTCAACAATCAATCTTATACTTATTGAAGAGATTGAGGCCAATAACAGTTTAATTTCTGGAAATAAGTGGACGGTATAATTACCTTTATATTGTTATAACATTATCCGTTTCTTATATAATCGTCCATGGCAACTTAAAAGATTGATCTCGAGGAATAAGATTTATTACAGTTTCTGTCATAAATGTCCCCAAAAAATATCTTCACCTATCTTTAAAAGTACATAACCCTTCAGGTTTATTGCATTGGGTTAAGTTTCTAACTCAGATTTATATCTATTCAATGTATTTAGTAATTATATCTTTTTAGAGGAAACTAAAGGAAAGTAGTAATTTACCATCAACATTTTATTAAATGCTGATGAGTTCAATTCTGACAATCTTTTCAAACTATTTCTCGCTAGTACCAATGCCCTCGGTGGAAGGGCGGGCCTAGAAATGAGGATGAGATGCTTCCGGCATGATAGTTGGATCTCAGGGTACACTTATAGGTAGGGGTAGACTCCTACCATTGAGAATGGTACGTACTTCGAAAGGGAAGGATTGTACCGTGGCCGGTGATGGCCCTTAGACCTCAACCACAGTTTCTGCCAGTGTTGTAGTTGCGGTGGTCCGGTCATTCAGCTTTATGGTTTAAATCGATGCGCCTTCGTGGATGGTCGGAAAATCTGGTAAGACTTTCCATTAATGTCAAAATTCAGCATGAATGATAAATTTCGAAAAGCAATATATATATTGTTACAAACGAGCGAGCGGCACGAAAACTCGCCAAAGTTGGCGACGTTTGGCGAGGAGCCTCGTGCCAGCTTGATTGGTTTGGCGAAAGGAATAGTCTAGTAGCCGCTAGATTGTGCGCGATGTTTTGAGAATTTTCACGAGATTCAGGTGCCCGCGCTTTTCGGCTATATAAGAACGAGTAGCCGGAGCGGGTGAGTTAGTTGAGAGTTTGCTCTGAAATAAAAAGCGTCTCACTGGACTAAAGGATTAGTGAGCTGTGTTTGCGTTTGCTGCTAACGCTGTGTTATTGAGCTCGCTGTGATTTACTGTTGCTGTGCTATACTTTAGCTGTTTTGCAAACTGCGTTTATTGAGCGTAAGACTTGCATTTACGCTGTAATTGACTGTTGACTGCTGGATTGTATTTATCTGAAATTTTTTTTACTTTATTAATTATCCTGTAAATAACTGTAAATAGCTGTAAATAAATTTGTTTGTGCTGTCCTCATACAAAGTCCATTCAATCCGAACCCGCTACGCTAAAAACGCAACAATATATTTCATTTTCAGTTACTATATTAGTAAGACAATTTTTATTTCTGATCAATCAAGTTTAGAAAGAAATTATAGGATTATATTTTAAGATAAACAACATCTGACAATGAACTTCAGTCTATTTTGTTAATATAAATAAAGAATTGATACTTGTGTTGTTTTCATTATGAAAATAAATGAAATAAAAAAAAACCTTTTGTTTTTTCATTTTCATTATAAATCTCTGCATAAACCATTTAGTTCTGTATTCACAGCTTTTTTTATACTCTGCATTGATAAAAGAGAGATTCCTTAAAAACTATTTTTCAGTTTAGAATGCAAAAAAATCATTGAATTTAACTTGAGATTAAAACTAAATAAAGGAAATCGATTAAAAATCCTGTTCTGGCTTGGTAATATAAAATGGTATATATTGAAAACCTAATTCAAATGTTGCTAAATTTAATTTTTAAAAAAATTTATTCAATATGTGTCTTTCTGATATAAAATTAAAATATTTATATTTCTTTATAAAATTTTTGTTTTATATTTTCTATAGTATATAAGCATATTTCTGAGCAAATATCAGATGGTTTTTCAAAATCATGCATTCACAAAGCATAGAAACTGATATTTCGTTTTATATGCATAAACAGTTAAAGAAAAATAAAACAGAAAAAGTTATATTTATCATTATTTCACAAAGGAACAAACTAAAAATATTATAAAAGGTTTTAAGAAAACAATATTTAAGAATAAGAACATAAATTAAAAGGAAACATTTTCTTTTCTTAGAAAAAAAATTGTTACAAAGTAGCAGAAGAAATTTGGGCAAGAAAAACTTTCTTTTGGAAACTATCCTTTAAAAACCTTTGGCATTTTTATAAATAAAAACCCTCCTCCCAGAAGTGGATACCGAATTCCAGAAAAGTCGCGTTGAAGAACACAAACATTCTAAGCACGATCTCGCCTCGTTAAGCAGAGACATTTAAATATGGAATAGTTTTATTCTTACATTTTGCATCGGAATGATTTTATCAACAAATAACGAAAAATATCTAAAGTTCCATTCTCAAAAGAAGAAATTTTTTTTTTTTTTTGGAAACTTCCAAGTCTCCCAACATCCAAGGAAGCAAATTTACGCGTTCTTTTTCAAAACAAAATGTAAGAATAGAATGAAAAAATGGCGAAGTATTTGGAAATAAAATTGTCTTTCTGTTTCCGTATTTCCACGTGTTCTTCTGGTTCCACTTACTAGAAACATTATACAGAATATATCTTCGAGCATGAATACGTTTTATTTCGAAATGGTAAAAAGCATACGACGAATTGTGTTTACGGGAGTGGAGCGGGAAATTTGCAGAATAAGGTTCATACTGAATTCGTTCCGAGTCAGCTCTGTGAATTTTTATTATGAAAATAGCCATTTCGAGCCATAACATTTGATTTAGAATCGTTCTCTATTCACTATACTATGCGAATACAGGCTTCAATATTCTGCTTTGAATCCTGAAGTTGTAATGTCAGAATAAATAAAAATTTCCTTTGAGTTAAAAATTTCAGTTCTTTTATAAAAGAAATGTATGTAGAAGATTTTGGATAAATTTTTATTGGTTATATCAATATTGCACTGTGAATATATTTCAAATATCATATAAATCATATTCTATAATTTTTCCTATGATTATTTTTAACTTGACTGTACTTAGATTTTCTTCACCTCATGTAGAGTTTAATCATTGCGATTGATTATTGATGTTTAAGGTTTGATTGCGTGTTCTTTGTTCACGCCATATTCTTATATGCTTGTCATCTGGCTTGACTCATCAGTAAACATGACATTGCCACTGTCAGACACAGTCCAATTGATATCACTTCCCGGCATCACTTGAATCATGCCCCTCTTGATTGGACGGATAGAGGAAGACAAACTCGAGGTACCCGGGTCCACTCATATGTTATCTTCTGCGTACAGTAGCAGCAGATATCGCCTTTCCAATCGACGCTGTAACTATAGATGTCACACGTGTGGAGGTCGCTCTGCGATCCCTCTTGATTACAATAGCAATATATCGATCTTCCTCGGGGGTTGTAACTCTTGGACGGCGGGTCACGGGCCTTCGGACAACTGTCGGTGTGGTTTGGAATTATGTCCTTAAACGTGAAATTACAGAATGGTGAACGCCGAAGAAAAGAGCAACATCTGTGACCGACTGTCCTGCTTCAATGCACCCCAAAGCACGCCATGCTCAAAATCTTTAATTTGTCTTCTGGAAGTCATAGAAACACATATGTCTCGAAAACACATTGTACGAAAGTTTAAACAACCTTCTATAAGCACTCACAATCAACTTCTGTAACCCTTTATAAAGCTGTCTTCTTATAAAACTGCCGTTTTTTGCCTATTTCTTCACATGAAAGTGTGATTGGCTGTTACCTAACATATTTGCATACTTCCATCTACCTCTGCAGCGAATTGCATCCTCTTCAATTCTGATTGGCTTTCGGAAATTAGTATTTTCCTCTCCGTGCTTAACTTTTGGAAGTGAGGGTACATATTTAAATATGTAATCGCTTAACTTATACATGAAAAAGCTTTGAACATTTAAAAATTACTAATGAAAAATAGAATAAATTTAAAGAAATAGATATAATATTTTACAGAAATAAATAATTTTTAAAAATAGAATAGTTAATAAAAGTCAATTTTCAACAAATTTTTCTATTAATTTCTATAATTTAATTAATCTGAATGTAAATAAAAACAATAACTGCAATATTAATTGAAATATATGAATAAAATTTTTTACAATATTTTAGTGTCAAAAGAGTAGACTGTATTCAAGGTTGAGCCCTAGGTGTTGATCATCTATCGGCTTATTTGCAAGTATGTAAAAAATAAATCAATCATACGACGATTCTAAACAATGAAATTTGGTATATCTATTTAGTTATAAGTAAAATCTTGCGTTAGTTTTGCTGTTAGTCATTGACAAAAAAAATGCATCTAAAATACTTCAATAATATTCTTAAAGCTCTCTATCTATACTACTATTATAGATGTGAAAGTTTGGATGGATGGATGGATGGATGATGTTCAATCACGCCAGAACGGCTGAAGTAAATTCAATAAAATTTATCACATAGATTATAGTCCACAAAAGAACATAGGCTAATTTTTATTCCGGTTAATGGAGTAGTTAATTTTTTATTAATTAAAAAATTACTTTTCCGCCCAAAAATAAAAAATAAAAAAATCTGAAAACATCTGCCTGAGCTTTTTGAATCGTTTGTTTTTATTTTTCTATTTCCGGTGTTCTTTTAATATTATCTTACAATAGTATTACTAAAGGATTGTTTATTAAATTCTTTTCTTATACCGTTCTTGTGTTAATATAATTCGTTATTTCCTATTCATTTCTCTTGATTTTTTTTTGCTGTACTTATTTCTTTTGCCTATTTTCATCATTTTCGATTAAATTTTTTAGTGCATTCCATATTACTGGATTTATTGATATTTTTTTCTATTTTCCAGTAATTTACTGCAACGGGCATCGAAACCTTGTGACTGAAAATGCCATTTTGCTAAAATTTGGTGGGAAACTATTTTTTTACTTATAACTAAATAGATATACCAAGATAGATATATTTAATATAGATATACCAATAGATATATTTTTTGGCAAAAATGACTATATTAAAACTGCTCCACTGTGTGTGTTTGTAATTAAATTGTATTTGTGCTAGCTATATATTTTTTATATGTGCTTATAGTGGTATGTTTCCGTTAGTTAATAATTTAGAATTCTGCCAAGTTTTCTCACATTTCTTTGGTGACTGTTTGTTTGCGCCCGACAAACGGAAAAGTACCCTTATGGTTTTAATAAAATAACATTTCCCCCCACGCTAATGATGTTAGACGTAACGGTTGTTCCAAACTATTCCGTTTATTTTTGTAGTGTATGATGAATTTAAAATTAAACATTGTTAATTAATAGATCTTTTGATTCCTTCAGAAGTGCTTTTGAATGAAAATAAAACAGATGAATTGAAACTAAAATTTTTTAATCATGCATGCATACGGTTTCGATAACATTTTAGACTGTCACTTCTCACATACACACATCAAAATTTCCACGCGTACGAAGTCGCGGGTAAGCGCTAGTATCAAATTACTTATTAATTTAAATTTTTATTTTAAATTTTCGAAGAAAAGTTAATTTTTTAAATGTTTTTAGCACACAAAAAGTATCAAAAAAAATTTCTTCTACTTAAGTCAACAAAGAAAATTTTATTTTACTTACTTTTTATTAAATAATAGCAATTAAAATAAATATTTATATACATAAGATAGAAACACAATATTAATTGGTAAAATAGAAAGCAATATTCTTTCTAAATTCCCATTCTCCTTCTCGAATTTCTTGCTCGACACGTAGGTCCATCTTAAGGTTAAGTAGGAGAAGTGACGAACAATTGGTGACTAAGATTTTAGCCAGAGAAATGAGAATTGAACCTAAAGCTTAAAATTTCTTCAATTTTATTTTTTGAGAAAAATACTTCATTCTAACCACTAAGCCACAACTGCTAACACACTCCCGAAAATCATTTCGAAAAAACGTATACTTAAAACAAACATTTATCAAAAATTATTGATTTTCGCAAGAATTGAACTCACATTCTTCACCTTCACGTGAAAAATACTCAAATCCTTGTATTTTTAAGATAAAGTTGTTAAATTAAATTTTCCTAGCAAATTGCTAAAACTCTATTTAAAGAATTAAAAATTAATTAAATATAATTAATGAATTAATATTTAAAACAAATGTATTAATATATTATACAGGTACAACTGTATAGGGGTCATCCACAACAAGTTTAGAAAAATATATTTGAACTCGAGTGGGTGAATAAAATGTATTTTAGTAACGGTTGAAAATTTCAACAAGATTTATAAATATATATAGGGACCACTCTCCCTTTATATATATTTATATATCTTGGACTAATAATAAGAATTGAAAAAAAAAACATTTAAGGAATCAGTTTTTTAGTGCTGGAAATTTAAATAAATTTTTAGTGGTTATGTATATTTTTCAACAAAAAGTTTCGTTGCTTTTATTACAATATTGATAATGAAAAATATTACTTTGATATTTTTTTTTAAAATCCGTGAATTATTCCTTATTTTTCCTATATTTTTTCTTATTTATCATTTATATTAATAATGAATCGTTTTTGTATTTATTTTCGAGACATTATGATTTCGAATTATACTTCTATGATTCATTTTTCAATTGTAGGATGGCAGCAGAAATTTTTTTAAATATATAGGATGAAATAAAAGCTAAGTTAGATGCTTTAAAGATAAAAAATTATCCATTTTCTGCATATACGTAACAAAATTATAATTGTGTCGTATAACTTTAATATTTTTTCTCTATATTTTATATTAAATAAAAAATTATATGACAAAATTATTTCTTGATATTTTGTACTTATCAAATTACAATTAAAGATTTTAAATATTATCAAATAATATATTATTATTTAAAAAATGCTGCTTTCATAATGTCCTGTAAGGATTTCGAATTTTGATTATTTTTCATAAAATTGGTGGTTTTGATAATATTTATAATGAACATTTTACTATACAGTATATACTTGCATTTAAATTGCGTAAAAAATTAAGCATAAATTTTTAAAACTGTAAAAAAAATTATAAATAAATTTTAAAATTATTACTTTCTTAAAACAGTTTCAAAAGAAATTGCCCAAAACTACCGAAATTGTTTATAAATTATAATAAGTTGAAATTTTTTAAAAAAATATGGATTAAAATTGAATGATTAATAAAATTTTAAAATATAAAAAATATTGAAAATTCTTTATATAAAACCAAGCACTCAACTTTTTGGATAAGAGCTTAATTACTGATATTTTAATGAGAGTGAATATTCATGAATATTTATTTTCATTCCTTCTCTTTTTACAAATAAATTACTTTCATTATCTGCATTCGTAACCCGTAGTTATCAGAAGTTTTAAACACGGAAATAAATTCTGTGTTTTTCACTCTAATTGTCAAGAAACCAAGTTAACAATGGCACTTATCTGAGCTAAAACGATTTGTATTTCTAAAGAAATAAAGTCATTTCAAAGGTGACACTACGGCCAAATCAAGAATTCTAAAACCAACATTTAGTTCTCAAATCAGTTCAAAGCAAAGCTTATCTTCGATGTACATCGCCAGTGCACGTGTCTGTCTTTTTAGTAGATTTCTTTCTCCAGTGATAATGTGGGGAAAAAATCGACGGTTTTCGGCACCTAAAAGCTATCTGCAAAACAGACGAAACATCATCCATTTCATTTCAGATGCTATCTTAAAGAAAACAGTGATAAACCACTGCGCCCTATTATGAAAGCACAGATAGTAAGATCCAGATGTAATAAGACAGTTAATTAATTAAAAGCACATCAGCAAGATAAGGGGAGGAAGGGAAATAAAAAAAGGAGAAAAATGTTTATACAACGGATTCCGAGTGAGATGTTCGATTTACTTTAAAACCCCAGTCTGTCACGTATGCCTAAGTGTATTAAGTTACATTTTATAAAAGGCAGGAAATTGTGATTTGAATCTTATAAAAAAATGTTAAGAGTAATTAATTAGAATTTTTTACAATGTCAGAAGATTTTTTTTTTTCGGGATGAGGTGTTTTGGCATCAACAAAAATCCGTAGCCGAAAAATAAAAATTTTATTATCTGAACGAGCATCTAAAAAAATCAACTGTTAATAATGTGATTCCTCCCATTCACAAAAAACTCTGATTAAAAAAAGTTAAGGACTACAGAAAATATAGCCTGCAAAGATGTCTTTTTGAGCAAGTGATTATATGAAATAAAATAAATAGGAAGTGCGATATTTTTTTAACATGCGAGACAAAAAAATTTTAATAATTTGCTGTACTAAAGGAACTCATTCAATGAAACCATCAAAATGAATAAAAATATAATTTAACTTGCGCGAGCACGAGGTGATTAGCCGTTCAAGAAATGATGTTCTGACATGATACTTTGAAATATGTATAGTAGATTTCATTTTAATCTTTTTATTTTCATTTAAAATCTTAGATAAATTATCTTACATTTGAGAATTAATCGATATCACATTTTTTATTTCTTTTCGAGTAATTTTTTTTAAAACAAAGCATAAAATTTATGTTTTTTAAAAATAAATACGAAAATTTTGTTTGTGTAGTATGAATTAAGAAAAATAATAATGTATAATCTTTCATAGTTACCTAGGCTTTTGTAAATATTTATTCTTTTGTTTCTTTTTACAGTTTGTTTATTTTATAATGTTGATTGTGCCGATATATATATTTATTTGAAAATAACAAACACAATATATGTACAAATAGTAGTTTTTTTATTTAAAAAATTATATTTTTTTAGAGTTAGCTTGTCGGTCACAACCACTCATAAAAAAAGATAAATAATAAAATAATTATGACAGTGGTGTCCGCAAATTATTCTTATTCGAATGCATAAAAAAATTAAAAAGACTTATAGAGTTATATTCACAATATAAAATTATTGATATAGTGATTTAAATTGTATATAATATTCGGTACAAAATGCATGTAAATTATATATTTGGAAATCTTTAAATTAAAATTAGGAGAAGTGGAAGCAGCGTTTCCTTTTTCACCAATTCCTTTTAAGTAACAATTTACTTTTGATTAAAAGAGGGGAAAACAAACAGTGTTAAATATTGATGGCTCAATTTTAAAAAGAATTTTCTGTATTAATAAATATAGCTCCACACATATTTTTTGTTGGTCTTATTTTTTGGAATTATCCTTTCCAATTATTTTTAAATTAACATTTAAATGAGATGAAACTCAATCCCAACAAATTTTTTGACAATTGAAAGGTCTTGACTGTTTTCCTAATGAAAGGAATTTCGTAAATGATCTGCATATATTTATGCTTAAAAAATATTTCAATTAGAAATGTTAAGGTCTTGACTGTTTTCCTAATGAAAGGAATTTCGTAAATGATCTGCATATATTTATGCTTAAAAAATATTTCAATTAGAAATGTTAAAATGACTTCAGTTTAAGGCGACCACGGAACTTTAAAATGACTTTTTGCAATTTTCAACTTAGCAATTTGAAATTTCACAGGCATTACGGTGAACACTATAGATGACACACAAACTTTTAAAGCATTATATTAATTTATTTATGAGTTAGAAGGTTTAATACAGTATAATATTAGCGATGAATAACGTAAATGAAAATGCTCAAATCATCACAAATTTTATTATTACTTACTCTAAACATTTTGAAACAAAAGTTGGGATTAATCTTGAAGTTTGAGTACGAAATATCAAAATTGGCCAATGTAATAACTCAAAACTACTTAAAAAAATTTTTTTAAAAATCAGTAGCTTTAAGTTATTAGAGTATTTTTGAACAAATTTGGAGCGCATGAAAAAGTTTTCATTAACTTTATTTATCGCTAATATTATATAAATAAATTAACACAATTTTGTGTATTCTTTATTCTTAATGCCAATTACAATTTTGTGTATTCTTTACTCTTAATGCCTGTGAAATTTCAAATTGCCCACGGGAAAATTAAATTAATCGCCTTAAAATAATATTTGCAATTTAGAAAATTCTATTCTTTTTTTCCTTTAATAGGAGTATTTCAATATTTTGAGAAGTTGATTGGTTGCCAGCCTTTAAAAACTACAGTACATTTTTGTTACTGTTGGATATGTAATTAATTCATCAGTATTCTTTCTAGTCGTGAATAAATTAGTACATCAGATGAAAACCCTTCTAAAAATATTAGACACAAATACCTAGATTATTTTTCTGCACAAAGGTTATTAAGTTGTATATTGTAGTAGTTGTTATATTATATATATATATATATATATATATATATATATATATATATATATCTTGAAGGAAATATGCAAAGATTCCATAGCTGAAGCCAGCTACTGTCTCCTCTTCGTTCACCCACACACACACAAAAAAAAGAAAGAAAAGAAGAAGAAGCCATTTCTGATGTGTCTCTGCTCGGGGCAAACGCATACAAATATGTTGCATCCCTTTTACAGGTTTGGATTCTCAAATCGTCCGTGTGTTTTGTCCTCCATCAAACATAAAAGGAGTCGGAACAAAACGTGCAAACTTGACTGTAGAGCAATCTAGAAGGTTAAAAACATAGAATCTCAACCTTGAAAGGTTCAACTCTTCCAGTTTCATAGAAACAGTAGTTTTGAATGTGTTCTACATAAAAAAAAGAGAAAATATCTCTCAATAAATCAAAGAATATCCGGAAAAGATAAAACACGGAGGTTTCTATTTTTATCGTCGAAAAAATAGACAGTTTCTGGGTGCAACATTCTAATCTCTTTTTCTTCTGTAAAAATAGAGTTGTGTTTGATTAAGGATATGAATATTTTTATGAAATACTCTTAGCCTCAATGCTAAATTTTTTTGAATAATTTTACTGTTTTACGATTTTTTATTGTGATTATTATTACTAATGATACAGACAGTCAGCAATTTAATGCTAATCAACGTCTCTTGTTTTGTACAAGCATCAACTAGGGCCAAGAGTACGATTTTTACTACTTACTCATCACATTCGCTTGCATAGCCCCTTTTTTTACAGGGGAGCACATTCACACACTTTCCAGATGATACTCCGAAGAACAACAATATTCTAGCCGGGACGCCCAAATAACGAGGAAGACACACTAACTCTGAGTCAGGACGTCAGCGCTGTAATTGTCTTTGAAGATTACAATGATATGCATATTTTCACCCAAAACTTGCTTTCGAAATGGCGCAATCTTTATATTTTGTCTTATATTTTGATTTAATTTGATGATTTGATACGTGATGGTATCAAATCATCAAATTAATCATTAATAATTAATTATTTGAGTCTTTATATTTTGATTTAATTATGTTTCCTATCTATTTCAAAACTGAAAAGTAATTTCTAATTCGGCAATTTAGTTACGTTAATGTCTCGTTTCAAATCAACACTAGGGCTGCTTTGGGATGGGCCTCGTAATTTTGAACCAAGGTAAGATGACGAGGATGACACTTGTGCTGGCATCCCCTCTCCAAAATCCTCCAGACACTTCGGTACTGTGGGAAAATCGAGTCTCCAAAATGAAACCTTCCGGTTCTAAAGCCAAAATCTTAACCATCCGATTACCGCTTCCCCTTGAATTTGTAAATAATATTTCAAGTTACATCTTCATCAACGATTTGGGGATGATTTGAAATGGCGAGATCAGTCTTGAAATCCATCAAATTACTCTAAAGGATTTGTTTAAATATTTTATATTAAATTTTATTTTAAATTTTTTTAAATAAAATTTTAATTTAATTTTTTATTTTATTTTATTTTTAATCATAGTTCATTTATAAGCAACATTTTTCTATTTTTTATGTAATGTATCTTTTTTATCGTACAAAAACTGCTTTCTTGTTGTCCATTTCCAGATATTATATACTAATATTGTAGATATATCAATATATAAAATACTATTTATTTAAAATTTTAAAAAAAATCTATAGGATTTTAAATATATGTGGTAAATGATACATCATTCAGCATTTATTGATCAATAAATCACTCAAATTATCCAAAGCAAATAGTCTTAATGATTAAAATTTTGCTCTTTTAGTGTTAGTAAAATACACAGATAAAAGAAATTACATATAAAAAATAAGTAATAAAAAATGAATTTCCCTATAATTTCAAAACGTATTTTAATTAAAATCTGTATAATGGCGATTTTTAAGTCATTATTAAACATTATTAACATTTTGTTTGTTTTCTATTTCATTTGGAAATAATGGCAGCTTCCTAAATTTAAATATATAGTGAAATAAAATTTTCTTCGATATTTGTGATTTTCAGAATTTTAATCTTTCTAGGTATTTTCTAGGTACTAAATATTGAAACAACCCTTTGTTACTTAGGAGTCAAAAGCTTAGCATGAAACAAAGTGTAAACTTCTAAGTAGGAAACTGATTAAAAAAAGATATAAAAGATATAAATAAAAAGATATGAATAAAAGATATAAATAAAAAATCTACTTCATCCTTTTCTAAGAAAAAAATATCTTTAAATACCAAAAAATTTCCATTAATGGTTTTCCATTAATCTTGGTTCCACTCCACCTTAAATTGAATCAAATTTGATATCTATTCCAGCATAATTTCATAGAAAAAGTCTTCCCATTCAGATAGAAAGTCTTCCTTAAATTTTAGAACCAACACAGTTAAACAGATGTGTTTTACTGAGATCATACCATGGTTATTTAATTGAATGAATGCAAAAACAAAATAAAACTTTAGGCTGATTTTTCCATTATATTAAACAAAATAAAAAATTTCTTCTTTCTGAACATGCAGCTTTTATTTAATTAAGAGTCCTTAAAACGTTTTAAAACATCTTAGAATTCTCCAAGTATTTGTCATATTGAGTTAAGAAGATTATAAATTTTAATTTTGGTTAAATTTTGGTACTTAAGTATTAGACCGTGGACGTCAACGGTTTAGTGACTCATTGGCGATGGATTCAAATTTGGTGATAAACTATCGAAGCCAACGAAACTAACAAAATGGTGAACGACAGTTTAGGTTTCAACAATTCTTAAAATAATGACGGCTTTTCTTCATTATTGGTGGTTTAGCAACTCACTGGCATCGCCTTCAAATTTGGCGATAAATACCGATGGTCTAATACGTAAGTACCAATTTTTTTATCCATGATGACTTAAAACACGCATGAATTCATAATTAAATTAATCAAGGTGGGAATAAATTTAAACATACTTAGTAAAAGCATATTAATAGACGGAATATTACGAAAATTTGATACCAAAGCTCTTAAAGGTATTTTTGAAATTTTTTCATTACCTAACATTTATATAATCAGCAGAATAGAAATATTCAGCGGAATTGTCTAGGGCAAGTCTATAAAAATCAACAATAACAACAGAGAAGAGGTATAACTTAAAAAATTGAAATGATAGCTATTTTTTAAAAAAACTTATCTGTTTTGAACCGAAGAGAATAAAGATATTCATTATCGTTTAATTGGGCTCCATTAAATATCTTAATATTTCCTTAATTTTATATATTAGAATTTATAATTTGTTTCTATCCTATTGTTGATTTATAATTATAAAAATAACTCAAAGTGTATAAAGTATTTACTTAAGTGAGCAATGTACAAGAAAGAGTATGTACTGTATATAAAGTAGAATGTATTTTCAAAGAGTGGCCGACTTTTTTAAACTCTATTCTGATTTAAATAAAAATCTTTAGAAATTTAAGTATGATGGAGAAATTCGTTATCGTAAGTAAACTTATTTAAAGAGTTTTTAAATAAGTAAAATTTAACAAAGTCCTAACATTAAATGAACCAAAATATTTATATAATAAAGAAAATTTAATAAGGAGAGAAATGCAACTTTAAAAACGAAGTTTCATCGGAAAAAATTAATTCTAGAAAATAACTTTACTTGATAATTTGATTTGAAAGAAGGAACAAAAATACCACATATGTTTTCATTTCTACATTAAATATATACGTAAAATATTTTTTCCCATAAGAAAATAATTACTTCGTATAAAAAGACATTATGGATTTTTTTCATTAGTTTTTTCTCACCAATAATTAAATTAAATCACCAAGAATTTTTTTCCTCATTCCACTTCTTTAACATTATATATTAAATGAATGTCAAGAATTGGTTTTAAAAACATTCAAAGCATCCTGCTAGCAATTTTACCCCCAAATGGTGGTTCTAAAACATGCATTAATGCAAAAACACTTGACAGTCTTGAAAAAGTCTCAATAAAAAGAATCAAAAGGTACTTAAGGACTGCTAAAGTGTTTTTGCAAGACATAAGTGCCTTTGACATCTTTAAAAAATGTCCAGAAGAAGTCGATACCGAGTTCTTAAAATTCCATCTGGGAAACAAATAACATTCTTGCCACGAACTTCTCTCGTTAAGCAAAGTCACATTTCAATAAAGAATAGTTTTATCCCTGAGTTTTGCATAGAAACGATTTTTAAAGACGAATATATTTAAAATTCTCTTCCCGGAAAGAGAATTGAACTCCTTTTAGAATTTCCGAGTACTCCTAGAACCGAAGAAGCAAATTTATGTGTTCCAATTCAAAACAAAAAGGCAAGAATCGAAAGGACAAAAAAATATTTTGAAATAAAAAGTTTTCGAACTTTTTATTTATATTTTTGTGTGCCCTTTTTCTGTTGACAAAATAAAATATTTCAATATTATCATAAAGAATGATTTTTTTTAATATGAAGGAAATTTTATCAGAAAGTAAAATCGAGCTCGACAAATCGTGTTTGGACAATAAATCAGAAAACCGACAGAATTAAATGTTCATAAATTGTATGAGCTTTAACAGTATATATTTTAATTTGGGATCAATATTACGTTCTCAAACTTTTAAGGAAGTCTGTCATGCAGAGAACAGGTGTTTTTTGCCATGTACTATAGTTTCAGACAATAAATTAATAATTACTAAAGAGGATTCTTTACAATTGAATTGATTAAAGAAAGGATACAATAGGAAATAAAACAAAAATTTAATTGTATCTAGACTAAAAAATAGCACAATAATCTAAATACATCAATAAAAATAGTGCAGTGCATGCGTGGGATTACAAATATAGCACAAACAAGTAATATTTCAATGAACCTTTAAAAATTGTGCGCGTGTATTTACTTATCATTCGAAGCACTACACGTTTTCCATTTTCTTGTTCATGTAACTACGCTGTTATATAGCCTTTTTTTACATATTCTGCATTCCCAGAACACGAATCTGGAAAATGCTTTCGACTTCTCTAAAGGCCTTAACATTTCAGATGATTGTATGATTAAATTATTGTACAGTTTTATAACTAATATCACTACTTATTATACTACATTTCTTAATTTTGGATGCATCAAAGATCGTCTAGGGGAAACGGATTACACTATTTAGGAATACCTCCTTGATGTAACAGAATTTTTCAAAATAATCATATTCAAAGATTTATAATTCAATCAGTATACGGAACCAAATAATATATTTCTTAATAATTTAAATGTTATTGTACACAGAATTTTGTTTTTGTTTTATATGATTTACAGGACTGGTGGACTGTAGCAAAATGAATATTTCATAATTTTTCCAGTAATACATTTAACGACTGAAGTAACGCAAAATATAAACCTTTAAATTATTTAAAGCATTTTTATAATTCAAAGTCAGCGTCAATTTATATTATTTAGTAATTAATATTGGCCCACGGTGAAAATAGATCAATTAAATTTAGGGGAAATTCCCTCTTGAAGCAGTTTAAATTCTGGAGGCATTTCCGTGGTCTCTTTCTAATTCTTTCTGCCATGTTGTTTATGCATGTTTTGTAATGGGATTTTAACGATTCGGCCGAGATTTATCTGAAAATTTACATTAACGTCCGAGGACGAAACCTTAGATGACATCCCTTCTACAAACTTCACCGGAAGGAAGATGTTTGGTTTAGACGGAATTCAACTAAAGGAGTAGAAATATCGAAGAATGGAAAACTTTTTCCTTACATCTTAAACAATTAAAGAAAAGAAGTAAAAACTGAAACCAATCCCATCGTTGATTATTTTTAATAGTCAAATTTTGTATTGAAAGTTTTTTAATAGCTGTAATTATTAGTAGCTCGTGGGTCAATAGCTTACATTCAACCCTTCTGACTCGCTTTTAAATCCAAAAAACACAATTGCAAGTAATTGTGTTCTTTTTTTATACCGAAAATTTCTATACAAAAAGAATGTGATAGTTTTTAAATTAAAAATTCCGTTTTCGCCTTATGTTTCATAAAGAAATCCAACATCGACTATTTTTCCTGTAAAGATCTTTTTCAATGACTAGTCGCTATTTTAAATCGGATCATTTATAGAACGTTTTTGTGATATCATAGTAATTTCAAAGAAAATCAGCAAGTTTTAATTCAATATTATTAAATAATCGATATAAAATCTAAATTTATAAACTAATATTTTCGCTTTGAATTAATAGTATTCAAAGCATGGCTTTGAAAACATAAATCATTTTTAATTACTAACAGGCTATAAAATATTACTCCTTTTTTAAACCAATAGTCAACTTTTAATCTAATTCTCTGGGAGCCTTTAACTGGAAAAAGTCATTTAAAAGAACACTTCCATACGCGTTGTTTCCTTGTAAAGGTAATTCTTTTTACTTTAGTATCAATATTAGGATTATCCTCAAATCTTTAATTAATATTAATTTTGATTCTTTCATAATCAATATCACGTTTTTCACATTTTATTAAAATGTAGTTGAATAGAAAATTGGTATGTTTTTTTCAGAATGCCGAAATTTCCTATGAAAGCTTTTCCTTTGATAGAACAAAATGAAGCAGTTATTTAAGTATCCCCATTACTACCTTCGGTCGCAATGCGTTTCTTTTTACACAAAAAACGGCTGTCAGGAACACTCGCGTATTCCCTTTGGAAGGCTGGCTCATTAGCCTGCTTTAGCGGAACCACACTAATGTTCAATTTTCTTGATCACGGTTCTCTTTACAAAGCAAGAGCAATTATGTCTCCTATTTGTTTTGATTTTAGTTACTTCAAGCTCATAAAATTTGTTTTAACTTGGTTTAATAATTCCATCTAATTATATAAGGTTGCTGAAAACAATCGCATCAATAACAAGAGGGGGAAATTTCAAACTAGTAACAAGGCTAATTTGGAGATTTTTTTATCATACTGAATAACTCCCTAATTGACTTTCTTTGTGTGCCAGTTGAATTGTATTTTAACATATAAAATCAGATAACAATAATTTAATTGATATCTATTGTTGAGTTAGCAATCCGAAAATATGTCAATGTTTTATATACACTGTCTGGCAATAATAATAGCAAATTGGACATAAAATTGCTATTAAAATTCCCTCTCTTTAGGGCAAGTGCTTCTGAAATTATCAATAATCTTATGCAGTTGGAATCCGTGGAGCACGATTGAAATGACTCTTTGCTTTGACTTTTGTTTTCTTACGTCTATATAGTATATGGAAAATTTATTTTATATATATGTTATTTGCTTTTGGGTTACCAAGAGCTTCCTTTGTGTATTATTGTTTTATACTTTTTCTTTTTAACAGTATTTTCTTAGCCAACGTTGTTTACATTTTTATGTTCCTCTAATAACTGTTGAAATGTTTGATAATTACTATATTTGGAGACAAAGTGAAATTATTTTGAGAATCTAAATTCGTATCTCTTTCCGATCTGGTTCTTTGAATTGTTTTATGAAAATTAAGCTGATTAACCTGCACTTCCGTGCTCGGTGGGGGTTGCTTTGCGACAGCTCATCGTTATACCCGAATGGCTTCGGCCGGGACGGAGTATACCTATGCCATACACTGTCTGGCCAAAGGTATCAGGACATCCGTTCAAAAATTGATTCTGGTGGGTGATGCAATTTGATGCGTAATCAAAAGTTATAAAGACATTAGTAATAGTTTATCAGGTTGTAATTATGCGTTTGGAAGACATAGAGAAAGTCAAAGGAGCTTAGATCGTGTCATTGTAGCGAAATGTCCCTTTCAAGGGAAATCAGTTCGTGAAATCGTGGATATCCTACAAATACCTAAATCCATTGTGAATGATGTAATTGTGAAGCGGAAACGCCAAGGCAATGAAACTGCAGGAATTGAAAGGCCAAAAATACTTGGTGAACGCTGCCGCTCTGAAAAGGATTGTAAAATTTCACAGGAGCGCCAAAACTCATCAGGTGTTAGTGTTAGCAGCAGGATTACTTGACGGTAGTTTAAAAACTTGAGATTCCATGATCGTTCAGGTGCTCTCGCAAGCCGAACATCATTCCACAGAATGCGAAGCATCGATTGCAATGGTGCAGATCTCACCATCATTGGACTGTGGGCATGGGGAAAACTGTTCTTTCGAATGATGAATCTCGCTTAACAGTCTACATTATACAATAGTATTTTATATATTGTTGCATTTAATAGAATTATACTCACTTCTTTTCTGATAATATAAAATGCATATCTATTTCGAACAAGAATTCACCTTAATTACTGTTTCATGACTCAAAAGTACTATTGTAGGCATAAAAATATGACAATCATTAAATGACTGATGAATGTTTTAATGTTGCAGATGCAATTCGAAATTTTGAGAAAGTATAAGAGAATTAGGACAAAATCAGAGTCCCAAGGGAGAAAAACAATCAATATAATATCGAATAAATATACCGGTTTTCGCATCTCCCTGAATTATAGTAACGTTACAGACTTGAAAATGTCTCCACTTCCAAGACAAAATATGCTTTCTACGAAAGAGGCTAAGTGAAGGTCTAGATGATGGCCTTTGTTGTTCAAATTCATTTCTCATGTTATGTGGCGAAAACTATCATTCTTATTAGAAAAAAATAATAACAAAAACTAGTAATGATAACTTGAAAGTACTTCTCACATAGTAACTTGAAATTTGCGATCGTAGTTTCATTTTCTTTTTTTAATGAATTTGTTATTATTTTTCTTTAATAAGTTAACTACAATGCAGAACAGATTGATACTGATAACTCCATAAGAAACAATTAAAATTCTTCAAAATGAAAAGATTGTGATACACAATATCGACAACCAGAATTTTAGAAAGAGACTAAACAATTAATAGCACCTACCAAATTATATATTAAAAAAACGTTGTAAACACTACGATTTTCATTCTGAAAAACGAATTACTACTGCTTTATATGGTTATGGAATAAATCTCTGGACTCCGAACGTCTAGAGGCTTGCTTTTAATATATTACTATTCATGCATACTCCCCAGTAAATCGTTTGTCTTTCCTTCTACTGACAATTGATTTTCCTCATTTCTAAATCAAATAAAAGACAAATTAAAAGCGAAATCGCATAAAAAGAAAGAAATTAGAAACAGCCCCATGCTCCTGCCTATCTGAGTTTTAAAATAATAGCAATTCAAATCTTGAAATGCTTTTATTTTGAAACAAGACCGGGGACAATCCCCCTATAAATCACAATCTTCAGTCATCAGTATACAAAAGGCAGAAATATAATGCTTTTTCTTTCTTCTTTTTTTATCGGCAGAAAAAACCGATAGAAACTTTTTGAATATGTTATTTTCCAGTATCACATTTTGCTCCGTGACATTGACGGGGAAAAATTTAAAAGGGGCGCGTTTGATTAAAAAACCGGCGAGTTTCAGTAAAACACTGTCACAGACATACACGATTTCTTGAATAGATTTATCGGAAAAATTTTAACCGAAATTTATCGGTGGAAACTGAAATGAGATACACATACGGCGACAAAGTTGGCTTCAGAAATAGAACAAAGTTCAACTTTCTTTACTGTTAAGATATATATAAGCAAAGTTTTGGAAGTAATTGTAACTGTAACACTTTCGCATTGTTTTTGTTTAATTTTGGAAGAAAGCAAATATATCTTATTAGTTTTATTGATCGAAATTTACAATGTGAAAAAGGAAAACAGAAGGGAAGGGCTTGGAAAATATAACATTCTAAATAATTTCCCGCAGAATTTTACTTATGAAATAATTTTCGAGGGCAGATGAACACCTGCGAAATAAGAAAATCGATAAAACTTCTAACTTCTGAAATGAATTTGACACAGCTTGGCAAGTGTCAGGCCTTGCACCAGAAAAAAAATAATCAATCTAACTTCTGAGAAGTATGTATTATTTATATATAAAAATATTCGTAAGAGAAAACGTATGCATAAAAATATCAATTTAAATAAATAATTAATGCATTTAATTATTCGATTCTATAAAACTTTAATCTAAAAATAGTTGTTTGTATGATGCGGTGTTTGAGTAAAATTGTTGCTGGTTGAATTATTGTGTAAGCATCTAATAGAAATGTTTCAATCATCGTTTTATTTTCTCGTGTAAGACATTTACCAAATTTACATTGATTTTTTTATTAAGTTTTAATTTAATATTAAATTACTCGATTTTTTATCTCTATATCTTAGTTCTCTCTGAATCTATAATATTTCTAAGACTCATAATATAAACATTTGTCAAGAACATTAAAAATAAAAATGGCTTACAAAATAAACAAAAAATGATTTTAATTTCATTAGGTATAATCTAAACTAAAAATAATGGTAAGGAATATTTCCCCTTCGAAGGAAAAGTCAATGACAATGTTTTAAACAATTAATTACAAAGAAACATCAGCTTTGTTTTAGCAAACAATCTAAATAATCAATAAAAAAATTAGTTTACAAAACAATAAGTTTCATTTCTGTATAAAGGTTTCTTTTGTGATTATTTAAAAAAATCAAACAATGTTTTAACCCTTCTCTGTATTTTATTTTGTAAAATAAAACAGAGTTATTTAATTCATGCTCTATAATAAAGAAAAAGTGTTTAAAAAATCCTTGTATAAATGTATACAAGAATTAAAACACAGTATGGTTTAAATATCTATCATAATGCAAATTTACGTGTTAAGCTCTGTACAAAATCAATGTTCCTGCCTTCTAAATTTCTCCAGTCATGGTTGCTTTTATTAGCAAAACACTCTCAGAATAGTTACAAAAAATATTTAAAAAATGGCAAGTTATTTCAACCACTACAAGCAGCGGAAGGATAAGTTAAAACCCACTATAATGATTGTGACATTTGTTTTTCTTTTTGACAGCTACATTCTTTACTAAGCAATAGTGATGAAAAAAACAACCAATTCACGGTACAACTGTTTTTTTAACCATATGTTACGATGGAAATTGCAATGATCATGCAAATAAAGATTCAAGATATTTGAATATGTGATAAGAATCATTAGGAAATAATGCAGAAAAAAATCATCCTTAACTAGTCGGGTATTAAATAATTATAAATTTATTTACAAATTTTTAATTATTACATTTAATTTTGTTTATGTATTTTTATCAACTTAATGCGATCAGCGACTTAATCCCTTCTATATAACATAAAACCAGAATCGTTAAGTGATTTTCATCCGTTCATAACCGATTTATATCAATAACTTCAAAACGTTTCCATGTATTTTATCTTCTGTTTCTACTGGAGAAGTTCTTAAAAAATCCGCCAGTAAGCAGCACTGAAGCTCTAGAGCGGCATAAAGCAGCTCTTTTGTTATTGTCTGAAATACTGTAAGTAAAAAATTACAAAATAAAAATTAATGCAAGCATCTGATAAGCAGCATGTAAAACTTCATATCTTAATAGGATGTCAAAGTTTTCTTCATTATTTACAAAACAGTTCTGATACTTCATTTTGTTCTAAATTATGTTATTCAATTATAATTATTAGTTGATAAGGATATGTTTAGTTCAATGTTGTTTTTATTTCAAAATATTTCAGGAAAATTTTATCACGAATAATATTTTTAAGTTGGATTTATTAACAAAATGAAAGATTTAGAAAAATAGTTATTTTTAGTGCGCTAAATACAACAGATAAAAATATAGTATATAGGGGGGGGATGTTTTCTACAACAGAAACCTGTATTTCTAAACTAAATCGTAAAGACATGCTTAAATTTTTCTAAATAATTTAAAATTTTATTCATTTTCGTAAAAATATTTAATACTTCATGACTTTTTCTCATCTTTTGATTTACTGAATCAAAAATTTCTATTTAAAAATGAAAGCCAAATTAAATTAGATATTATAAAAATAAAGGAAATAAATATTTACTGCAGATGTTAAAAGAAATGCATTTTACATAACATTTCTAAAACAAAGTTGAAAAAGTAATTTCATTAAATTAATAAAATAATGACTAACTGCAAAAAAAATTTCAAAAATTTCAGTTCAATATTTTGTAATATAATTTTGTAAAAATAGATCAAAAGTAATTTAAAACAAGAACAAATGAAGTGTTTGATGCGAAACAAACGATTTTAATTTACAAAACTATGATTATTTTCCGCAAAAACGAATTATATTCTATATTATTACTATTGAATTCATTTTGTTTTGAAATCGGTTTCTAAAAGACAATCTATTTTTCATAAAAAATCTAAATCAATGCGAGAACAATCATCAAAAAGAATAGTTGAAAAATTGTTATGATTTAATAATAATAATCCTCATTCTGATTCATAAATTGATTCTACATCCAAAATAACTTGCCCTTTCAACATTTATTTATTCATAACTATGCGATGACAAGATGGCTAAAAAGATTAAGCTGAACTAGTAGATTTTCCAACAATTATCCAGAAAATTCTGAGAAGAAATCTTTTAATAAACTAATGAAAAGAATATAAACAAGTTGCTACTTTCAACTAGAGTTTATAAAGCATTCCCTCGCATTTATTAATCATTCTGACCTAGTTGTTGCATTAATGGGGAATATGCGATCTTAATGAGTGGGAGGATTAATAGTAAAATTCCACTGCCGCGATGAATGAATGCAATAATATTCCGGCTAATTTAATCACTGTCGCTGGAAGAAGGTACTGAACAACTCAACTTAGCTGTAACGGTTTCTGAATTATGAATAATAGCCGGTCGTGGATCAATCATGGAAGTTAATGAGGAATTTCTCTTTCGCTATTTTTCAAGGAGCTTGCGAATTAATTTCGGAGACATATTACTGCCTTTTAAAAGTTGGATATTACATATTTTAGAGTCTCTTCGTAAAGCAGAGGGATTTAGCGATGCTTTCTTCAAATGAAGGTGGATTAGAACCTTCTGATCGTTAATTTTCTGGAATCTTAGTGAATAGAGATTGGCGTGAAAGGGAAACTTAAGTCATGTGACTGAATGAATACCATTAGAGACTGATAAATAAATGTAAAGGAACATTGTCTTCATTTTTATTTGTATAAGAGAATGGTTGAGATTTAATTATTTCGAATCAAAGGACTTTTAAGTTGAAATTTTAATCACTTATTTTAATTTTAACATAGTTTTCATCTATAATAATAATAAATAACAGCAAAGTCCCTTATAAATACCCATCTCCTCCAATTTCATAAAGTTATTACAGAAGATTTAGTTTAGTTACATTAATGTCTCTTTTTAAAGCAACAATAGAGCTATTTCGGGACGCAGCAATCAGATGACGGGAACAACACTTGAGTTTGTACCACCTCCCTTATTCATCAAACTTCTACACTGCATCAACGGATGGATTATTACAGGATAGTTAGTGAATTAATGCGAGTATATAAGTAACTCTCATATCAAAGAAAAACCTAAACAAATTTCCTGAATTTATTGAAACCCTTCATATAAAAAATTTTACAGTTTCACAAGGTATATGTATTTTTATTCCAGAAACTACTACGAGATTTCCAAAATATATATAAAGAACATATTTTAAAATTTATCTGTTATTATTTCTAAGTACCTCTGACATATTAAAAAATATTTTTAAAAGATAAAATTCTTTAATAATAAAAGCTGTGAACTTCAAAGAGATAATTACGTGAGGAGAAGATTAGCACGAACTCACATCGTGGTTTCTTTATAGGATAAAGGCAGAAAAATAAAAAATGCTTCAGTCTTTTACTTCCTTTAAATATTTCTAATATGGCTTTAAATTTTCCTTTAATGGGATTATACTACTCTTGAAAAGTTTACTAGGATTATAAATCAGGCTATACTATTGATCAAAATAATAATAATAGTGTATAAGTATTTAAATAAAAGAAAAAAAATTTGAAAATACATGTAAAGGCAATTAGCATACTAGTTGCAGAAAATGGGAGGTCTTACTAGGATTTACTGAGATAGGGGGAAAATTCTTCCCTAACGTAAACATCTTTTCTTTGACAACGACTTTCTTTTGTGTGATAAACTTTTTTCAAATTAGGGAAACGTAAACAATAATTGTAGGGATAAAAATTAATGTAACTTTTGCTTTTGTTTAGCTATTAAAATTTAATCACTCTGCAAGACGCTTTGAAAACAATTTTAAGTTATTTTAGGAAGGGTCTCGAAATTCTGAATCATTGACAGATGATGAAGATTGCAATTGAAACGTCTAACTTTTGCAGTACACAATGGGAAGAGGAAGACTAATTGCATTCAGATCACAGCTTCATTGAGTGAATTCAGTGAATCCTCTTATAAAGTGAATTTCTATTCCACATCTGAATCCAATCAATTATTCAATTCTTCGTCTTTGTTTAGTTCCATTTTCATGGCCTCCACCGTTTCGTCTTACATTCAGCATAATAGACACTAACACATTCGTCATGATTCATTCCTATAATTCGGACCCCTATTTAATAAGATATTTACATCTTTGTTCCTCTTAGCTGTACTTGAGATTCTAATATCTTGTCTTGACAAGTTTTACTTAAATTAAATGTAGTCTTACAACAAATTCCTTCAAATCTTTGATATGAGCGTATCAAAGAAATCTGATGTCACTTTTTAAATGGGAAGGATCATAAAACACTTTTGACGCTTAACATAATAAATGCTGTAAGTACTAAACTTCATATTTAAAAAATATTCACGTTCAGTTTTATTATGAACAGATGAAGAAGAATTTTTTTAAACAAGACGAATCGTTTTCTTGAAGATAGAATATAAAATAGCATCCTCGATCTATCCAAACTCACAAAAAATTTGCTGTACTGTTGTTGAGACCATTTTTGATTATTCTTTCATTGAAAGAGATCAAATTTGAACCCTTAACGTCTCAATCATAACAATTCTCTTGAATAAGGGAGAGTTACAATTGGTTAATTTTTATCTATTCTTTAAATCTAACCTTTTTACTTTACTTGCACATAATCTACTACAATTGTTTAAGATTTTTAATTTTTTGCATACAAAAAGAAGATAAAATCATTGCTTCAATCTAGAAATTCCAAATCGAATTTTTATTATCTCATCCCTCCCTTTACAGGTTAAAGTTTTTTTATGGAACCAATAATGATGAGCATGATCCCTCCCATGAGCATAATCCCTCCCAGATTTTGATGATTCCTCATAATCTTAGAATTCCTATTTTCTTTCCACAGAGGAACCGTCGTCTAAGCATATCTGGTGCACGATAAATCTGTAGAGGGCCAAACAAAAAGAGTTTACCCAGCTCAGGTTCCGTCCTTGTCAACTGACAGTGGCTCAGCCATAGCATTGCTTTAAAAGAGGACGTTAATAGAACTAAATGAACTAGAATTTATATCCTGGCAGGGATGACCTGATCTAACTTTTGATAAAATCTTAAGACTCAGTATTTGATAAAATTATGTTTATTTTTATAAAAATTGCTACAGTTTTTTTTTTTTTTTTACTCTTTAGTCTTTATATATCTGGAGGGTTTCAAATTATTGCTTTCCAAATTTATGAACCGAAATCAAAACATTGAAAAACGTTGTAATTCGGTACAAAAATTACATATAATCCCCAAAAATTCAAATATACAATGGATATTTATTTGTGTCAAACATTGCATGGCATCTTATTAGATTATGTCATAAATCAAAACATCTAAATATTTTATATGAATTCAAATAAAAAAGTCTAAAAACTTTAGATTCACATCCTATTTTCCTCGAAAACATATATCTTGATTTAAAGCAAGACTGAACATAAGATTTTTTTAAAAAAATAACCCAAAAGTAATTGTTAAGTTTTAACTAGAAAAAGGTTTATATGAAAGAAAACATACAAAGAAGCATAGAAAGGTTTTGTTCTTAAGACGATATTTGTTAATTAAATATCAACATCGTTTAAAAATTACAAATTCTGTTGTGATTTATGATCCTTTACTTGCCCGCCGACAATTACCTGTCTGGTATTTAATCTGGATGATCGTCTCTTATTTTATCAGTAGTGCCAACTAGGGTTAAGAATGCAACTTAGCTACTTCAAGAATCACATTCATTTGTACAGCCTCTTTTTACGGGGGGAAGGGCACATTCCTACATCCCACAGTCAGAACACAGAAGAAGAACAATCATGCTCGAACCAGGACCCAACCCCGGGAGGCTCTGATTACTGGGCAGACACGCTACCCTTATGCTAGCTCACACTAAATCTGTCGGGGTCACAAAGTCTTCCATGTCGAGAGTAATACCCCTGGGAGTACTGGATCAGAGGTGATCGCTTTCTGTTCCAGATCTAAATCACGATCTGTGGACGAATAATTGAAATGCATTAAAGAAGCCGTCCCTGTAAAAAGAGTTTGTGACGTGTGTGAGCTATAAGTCAGACTTCTGCACTTAGTTGTTCAGGGTTACTTCGTCTCATCCTTCCATTGTAAAGCGGAACACCAGAACAACAACAATTGCAATTATTTAATAAAAAGTAACTAAAATAATTTTTTTCTTTGTTAACCGAAGTAGGAATTGATTTCTTTAAAAAAAAAAGTTTATATATTACTTTTTGTAATAGGATTGGAATTATTTTCAAAATTGTCAAGTTTCCTGACAATGAATGGAAAGAATTTACGCATTGCGTTTCCAAAACAAAAGTTAAAAATAGAGCGGGAACGAAATATGTTGAACTCAAAAAAATCTCATTTTCTTTCCCCGTTTTTGTGCTGAAGAATATCTTTTTCTCAGTTCATTTTATGAATAAAATAAACGGCTCTTCTAGATCGCTGTGCAGATGTATTCGAGTTTGTATGAATTTTATTTCAAAGTAGAAACTGACATATGATGAATGATGTTTGAAACATGTTTAAAAAAATCTATAAACTGCGGTTTAGAGTGAAAATTTTAAAACACTGCTCTTTCTGAATTTCACAGAGCTTATTATGAATTCCTTTGTAATAAATTATTTAATTTCTGTTTAAAAACACAACACATAACTTAAAATGGCCTCTCTGTGCAATGTTAAGCTATATATAAAATGTTCTCCACAAAATTACTTATTCTGATACACCAGTGTTCGAATTAATGGACTCTTTATATCCCCTTTCTGATACTATCTGTGACATTTTTAAAAGTTATTTAAGAATTACTAAATATTCCTTTCAGTGATGCTAAATGGATTTCATCAAGACCAACAGTTAAAATGAGATTGTTTTAATGTAAATTTATTTCATAATATGCGTGTTGTATTAGGCATTTGACAAATATTTTTAATAAAAATAGAAATTAACGAACAATGTATTTCTTTAAATATTAATTTAACTCAATATTTTAACAAATGAAATATACAATAGTTAAGTACGTTTGCAGTAATAACTAATTATTGTTGTATATGAATATATTCCAACATTTTCAAAAATAATTTAATAAAAATCTCACAGTAAAAGATAAACAGAAAAATTGTTTTCAGAAAGGAATTTAAAGTAAAAATATTATTTGAAAGCTTGCAATGTTATTCCTTAAAAGAGTGAAATATTAATTAATAGATCCCAGTAGTAAATATAATCCTAATCTGCAGTAATAAAAAACATTTGCTTGTTATTAAAATAATATAAATCGAAATTATATTCCAAATGAATTTTTATCATTCGAAAGTAACCATAATCTTATTTAGTGACTTTATGACGTACAATATATTCCTCTGATTTATGCAAACATAGTTTTCCGAATAAAACAGTGTAAATAACATTTTAACTTTAATTCATGTTCTTTATTTTAATCGAGTTTCGTCACGTTTATACAAAAATGTAATTAATATCCCTCATGTTTTTTCTATCAAATAATAAACAATCGTTCCTTGTTCGGAATAGCAGAATTTTGCTGAAACTATCTACATAACGTTATTTTAAGATTTTTGATACGAAATACTAATCTGAATGTTAAAAGTATTGAGTTGACGCGTAGCTGATTTATTAATTTTCATTACATTTGTTGCTAATATTTGGTTGGCGACTAAAATGATGGCGGATTTTGTCAATAGGTTTAGCACAAGTCGCATGGTTTTAGCATATTCTTTTGCTGTGTCAATGAGCTCAAAACTACTTACCTATATTGTTTTTTTTTGTAGTTTAACATTTAACTTAGTAAAAAAATTGTATGGATTATTTAATCCCACTTTTATCTCAATTTAAAAATGAAAGAACAAGAAGAGTGTTTAAGATGTATCTTACTATTCTACTTCCAACGCAAGCAAGCAGGAAGATATGCGCCGTGCATGGGAATGAAGGTTTGAAAGATAAGCAGTATCAAAACTAATTTGCCAAATTTCGTTCTGATTTCTCACTGAAAAAATGAGCTACGATATGGCAGCTTAGTTGAGGCTTATGAGACAAATATAAAGCCTATTATCGATTCAGATAGACTTAGCCCCAACAAGTGAGATTGCAGAGAGGTTCAACGTATTGCAAACAAGCATTAAAAAAAATTAAAACAGCATGGATGCGTTAAGAAATTGGATCTGTGGATCCCTCGTAAGGTTAAGAAATTTCATTAGATGCAACGTACTAGCATCTGCGATCCTTTTTTGAAACGCCAAGGAATTTATCTTTGAAACGACTAGTCAGCGACCAAAAGTGGATAGTTAACAACAACGTTAATTAAAAAAGATCGTGGGTCATAGATGAACAAGTCCAGAAAATACGAAATTCGAGATTAATTGTGCTACTGCGCCTGAAACCTTACGGTTTAGGAGCCGAAACCTTACCGCCAGGCCACATCGGTTCAAGATTCATCGGTAAACACTTAAACTGTTTTATTTATTTTTTTTTTTTACCCTCTAATGAGATTACTCCTATTTTGGGAACATTTTCTTATTTTGATTCAAATGGAAATCCATTAAATACTTGACTTATTAATGTATTCGAAGCAATTTTAATATTGAATTATTATTATTATTAATAATGCTTTATTTTTTTCTTACAACTATCATAATTCGATAAATCGATGTACATACGACTTACGGGCAAAAGTGTTAATTGGTTAAGAGACAAACATATATTTACAATTGGAAATATATAATAACCCTTTGCATTCGATGGTGCCTCTTCGGCACTATTTAAGAGGGTGCATCCTTTTGACATTTTATTTATTTTTCAATTTTTATTATTGAAAATACCAACAAAATGGTTAAAAGACAGAAATTCAATTTTAAACACACACACACACAAATTTGGAGCAATAAACAAGCCCTTGTACATTGAATAATTATGCATCCAATTACTTTTCCGAGTGCAAAGAGTTAACTAAAAACAAGTGCAGAGTATAGTATTCACTTTCTAGTTTAGAAGTTTGTTTAATGATTTATTCAAAATTTCGTGAAAAATATCTCGATTTCGAACTAAGATAAAGATTGGTTAAAAATAGTACTTAATTATTTTAGAAATTTCCTTTTTTTAAAGTAAATGCTATTTTCCATAGAAATTAAACATTAAAATAAAATAAGATAAATATAGATAAAAATAAATGAGTTTTTATTTAATTTCAAAAGTTTATTATATGATGTTGCTCTGTAATTGAATTACAACTTACCATATTTCCTCAGTGAAAAGAGTAATCTGCACCCGATATGACCCAAAGGAAAAAATAATTAATAATACTTCTTGGATAAAAACAAGAGCAAATATATTATTCGACACTTGGTTTTCAACGAAAAGGGAGAATTGCCAATATAAAAACTAAGGCACCATTCACACGATGCCAACTACGAGTATTATGCGCAATGGAAAGTCACGCCTACTTCAGGAAATTCACGTGAACCCAATGGATCAATGGCAGATGGTTGTCACTTTGAAACAACTATTTGTCATTCAGTCTCGGCGTATGTTTTGATAGAGACAAGAAGTTTTAAATGGCATAATTAGCAAAACCATTTATTTGAAGAGAATTAAATAATTCGTATTAGACTCCTTAATTTCAAAAGAAGTCACAATTAAGCTTAATCCACTTGGAATGAGAAACAAAAATCACAAAATATATCTTTGTTGTGTAAGTGTAAATGTCAGAAATATAATCTCAATGAAAAACAAGCCGAAATTCCAGTAAGGATCTTAACCTTTTTGAAATACCAGGTGACCATGAAGTAAGGTTCTTTATATAAAATCATTTCTATTTAAAACGAATGAACTGAAGGTATTAGATTTAATATTCGAACTATGGAAGGATTGAGAAAATGAATTCTACTAAAAAGAGACATTCCAGAAGTTGTCATTGTATACGCAGCGAAATCTAACAACTTAAAGATATTACATATAGTCCAAAGACCCCGAATTCGCAATAAAATATTATATACTAAGAGTTTCATATTTTAAGTTATTCGTTTCTGTATGTGCATTTTTTATCCATTTAAAATATAGTATAATCCAATTTCGTTGCGTTTGTTAAGCTCTATTTTTGTTCCAATAGAGCCAAAATCTCTCTTGAGTTTTGTTTCAAAATTCTTTTTGAAGCATTCTTTCCTTTCTTATTTTGACTTCCAGAGTCTGTTTACGAAATTTGGTATCATGCTTTTAATTTAGTTAAATCTCATAAGTTTTAGCTGCAAATGATTTCAAATTGTAAACGTCAGTCTATGGTCACCTTATATATTGCTAATAAGTCGTTTCAAAAGTTCAAATAATTGTAAATGAGCAAACCTTTAGAAATTAGATTATCTTTTCAGAGCTTGATGTTAATTGAATTATTTAGAATCTGAAAGGACTACTTTTGAAAATAATATCTAGTATAACAAAAATTAGATTATCTTTTCAGATCTTGATATTCATGGAATTATTTATAATCTGAAAGGACTACTTTTGAAAATAATATCTAGCATAACAAAAATGACAAACAGATCCCAAATTAAGAAGCTCAAGTTATTATTTCATCAAACTGCTCGTTATATAAAATTTTAATGCTTAATTAAATCGCAATTCATGAAGCAATAATCCAAGAAATTTTCAAAGCATATTTTATACTTTTATATTTCTACATTATTGTTCAAAAAGTATTCTTTTTTGAAATTCCAATTTTATTTTATTTTTTAAAAATAGTAGCATAAAAAATCTCATGTAATTACAATTAAAAATAAATCAAACCGAAATATTCCAGTAATTACGGTTTATCGTCAAATTTGAATCCGTCGCCAGTGTTTCGAAACCGTTGGCGGCTATTGGCGTCCACGGTCTAATACGTGAGTAATAATATTCCACTAATAGATTGTTAGTTTGCTAATATCCGCTTGTTTTTATTATTTTAAAACAAAAATAAATAATTCAACTCATTTATTAAATATGTCATTTATTGTTCGTTTTTTATTTGATTCAAATTTACTTCAAATATATTAAAGTGAACAGTATTATTTTTACAGGCTATTCTTTATTTTAATTTTTGTTTAAACAATGGCCTTATCGAATATTGGATTCTGATTTAAGAATTCGATGTAATATTTTCAAATACTTCTTGGGTGTTTCTTCTAAATTTTTCACCCAACGGGTAGTAAACCGAAAATTTATGCATTAGAAAAAACAAATGCCAAAAACATAAAACTGTACGCATACTCTAGAGTAAATACAAAAAGTTCAAGTGAAGCTGCAATCTCTACTCTGGGGTCCTTTTGCCGAAAAATGAAGAAATAGTAGCTTCAAAATATTTGGGGTAAGTTTGGTTGAAGATACAAAAAAAGAACTTTTTGTCTTTGAGCTGAAACCTTTAAATCATCGACTTATGTTTTCTTATCTCATATATAAAAACAGTTAACAGAAAGTTTGAGAAGTGAAAGCTTGACAAAAGAAAAGATGAAACATTTAGATGCATTGCCCTCTTTCTTTGCCTACGAATAATATCGAAATTTCCAGTTTTAAATTGCATCCAGTTTGAAACAAAAAGGGAATGTATCGCTCGATATCGTCATGGTTTATCTGACAACAGAGGGGAAAAGTTGGAATATAATATTTTGGCTTTATTTATTATCGAGAAGTTCTCGATAGGAACTTTTTGAATGTGCTATTTTCCTCCTTTGTTTTCCTTTTGTGGACAGAAGATGACAGGTTGCGTTTGATTAAAAAACGGTTGCATGTTTAAAGCAGAGCCAGCCGCACTTTGAATTTTTTCAAAGTGGCCATATTGAAAAAAGTCGACTGAAATTTTTTCTGTGAAAAATGAGATGAGATAAGCCACATGGAATAAATTCGCAACATTGTGTCTATTCAAATTTTTTTACCTCTTTTCATATTTTATAAGCCAAATCTCTAAAGAGGTTTAAACTTTATAGTTGGTCTTTCGTTCATGTAGAATTTCCGAGAGAAGTATTGTATTTTGATCTGTATAACACAAGTTTTTGACTGAATAATTTTTTCTAGTAGTATTATGAATAAATAATTGGTTAAATAAATTTGAAAATCGCTGTTTAGATGCATTGTTTGTAAATAAATTCACATATTTTCACGCAAAGTGAACTGATGTTATATGTTACACGATAATAATATAAAGAAATTAACACTATAAACAGCCAAAAACGTGGAATGTAATAAAAAATGGACTGATTGCTAGTCCGTGGAAATTGTGGGATTAACAGCTGGATCGTTAACAGTCAAAAATAAGGAAAATTGAATATCTGATAAACATGATTTTGTTCATACTTTAGTAGAAATTTATTGATGAAGTACTCTTACAGGAAACTTCCTTCAAATTGAAAAAAAAAATTAAAGATTCTTAACAGTAAAAGTTTAGTAAAAAATTGTGAATTTTCTGTCACAGAATATGTTTTACCGCGCTAATGTTTCGAATTTTTTAAAAAACTAAATGCTGATATTTCCATGAAGACTGTTTTTCATATTTCTTTCCAATCAAGAGAACCAAACAAAAGATATAATACTAATAATTTCAGTATCGATATGGAATAATTAATTTGAATCGATATAAAAAAATTCAGCTTCAATAATAATAAAAATCAATAAGAAATAATATTTTATTAATTTATCTTTCCATGCAAACTTGTTCATTAAAATATACGAATAACTTTTTTTCAGAAATATTATTCAAATTTCATTTGAAAAAGAAAATATTACATTTTAAACAGAGTACTTCTTTAACATATTAGAGAAAATTTATTTAAATTGTTAAAAGAAAATTATTCTCCTCGAAACAGCACATTAACTATAATAACTATTTCATAATTATTTCATTGGTGAAGTTTTATCCATTCGTAATATCTTCTCCTATGTCAAAGACAAAAAATGCTTCAACTTTCTTTTACTGCAAATATTTCGCATATTAAAACACAATTCTTCTTCACTCTTCCAAGCTTGGTGGTTTTAAGTATTTTATTATCTGTGGTTCAGTTTTTAAACTACTAAATGGAAAAAAGATACTGTTTTGTTTAGAAATATTCTTAATATAACTTTCATCATCATTAAATTGTTTAAAAACTGAATCGCCAAGAATAAACTACTGTGATAAAAGGATTTCGGTAAATAAACCACCAAACTTGAAAGAGTTAAGTGTATCCCTGGTAGAATTCTAGAGGTCGTCTTTCAAATTTAAATAATTAGTCTCGGTTGGATGATATAGACGTCTAACAAAAATTGTTTTAAACAATGAGTAACTCAATGGGAAGTACCTTCTATGCGACAGCATAGTAAAGCACTTTTTAATTTAACCTTAGTTTATAACTTTATAATAACTTTAAAAAGATTAGGTATAAAAATATATTTTACTTCAAGTGTAATTAAGAATGTAACATTTAAAGCCTTCTAATAAGATGGAATACTTTTGGAAGAGAATTCCCGCTGGTTCTGAAAAAAAAACCGGGAATTGTCTTCCAAAAGTTACTCGCATATTTTCTAAGTATTCCAGAAAACGTCTTGCATGGCTTTGGAATAAAATAGTTAGAAAATATTAACTTTTGGAGTGATTTTAGCCTTTTATTGGAACTATCTTGTGATGTTTGGAAATTATTTGGTGATTAATCCTTGGTATAAGATTAATAGTATTCGAAAATCGAATTTGTGTTTTTAACCCATTTTTCTCAATTAATCGAATCAAAAGTTTGATATAAAACTACTCTTCTGGTCACAAAATCCCTTCATATAGTTGGTCAAAAAACTTCATCTAGTTAATTCTTTGTATTTTAAGTTATCGTGTGTCGATACATCTGAAAGTACAGATAGATAGATAAGTAGCTTAACATTTATAAGCGGTTTTTTTTAAATCTGAGTACTGAATTTTATCTATATGGTCCTCTTAATCTTATCCTGATAAATTGCATTTGAATAAGTAGACAAATTTCTTCTGAATGGTATTTATTCATTATTTGACAGAAATCTGCAAATACGGTATAAAGATTCAATACCAAATTTTATCCATCTAGCTCAAAGAGGTTTCAATTTGTCTTTGTCACAGACAGGCAGACGGATGGACATTTTCTTAAAAAAATTAGAATACAAAAATATTTAACACGAAGAGATTCTTCAAAATCTCGCGTTTTTTTACTCTTATAATATTTTCTCTATTCTACGTATACGGAAAAGTAAAAAAAAATGTTTGCCTCTATTCTTCCAAATGTTTGTATGATTATAAATCTTTATTGTTGGGCTTTCAAACAGTAATCCTAATTCAATTTTATTTTTTTAAGTGTCAAAGTCCAAAATATATATCTTTTTAATAATTTGGATTAAATTTTATTGAATAGAATACCTTCTGTGCCCATCGAGACAGACTAACGGGATATTAGAAACAACCTGCTTATATATATTTGGAGTACAATGTGGGATGTGGATTTGAAATACTACTCCAATAGCTACCCACCTCCACCTCTTAATAACACCCCAACAAACATCCGCTAAGTACAATGCATCTAATTTCGCTTACATACATCGCCAGGCTAAGGCAATGTCTGTTCTCAAAGCATGTTTCAATGACCAATTTCAGAAGATTAAGTTTTAATTTTCGAATGCATCGGGTTTTTTCGTATCGTATTTTTGCATTATTAATTTTTCGGTTTTCCACATTATTATTATGTCCACATTTATCATAATTATGGATTATCAATCTATTAAATATGGTCACGAAAGATTGATTGTATGAGAGTACAAAATCTTCTCGTCAGTATGTATGGAGAAATAAACTAGTTCATGACTTAACTTTTCATTTTTGAAGTTTATTATAAATCAATTTTGGTTAATTCTCTTTTTTTTAATTTCATGTCCCTTAGTTTTAGTATTTGTCTTCGATGACGCATGCGCATGTACACACTCACACATACATACATATATACGTGTCTATGTGTGTCTCTGTCAAATATACGGAAAATTTAAACACATTTATTCAGTGAGTTTTATTTCACTATATAAGAAAGAATAACAAGTCTCTTAAGTATTGTTTAACTGGCTTTCGGGTTTCGTTTCATATGAGTTCATGGGTTTGGTTTCATAGAATATTGATCATAAAGAATTTTTTTAAAAGATCTTAAAAATAATTTTTATTTGAAAAAAATGCCTTTACATTGTGTGTCCACTTAAAAAAAGAATTTCATTAAATAGTATAATAGTAGTTAATTTTTGCACTCAATGAATATCTAATTTTATACATACATGTATAAAGAGGAAATATGAAGTATTTCTCGAAATTTATTTGCTTTTGGTGTTTCATAGAATATTAGAATTTTTCTAAAAATAAAAAACTCATTTTATTTAAAATATATGCTTGTTGAACGTTTCTGAATATTACGTGCATTTTAATAAAATTTTAATGATGTGCTCAAACTAATTTGAATAGCATTTTTATTACATGTTTCACTTCAGTATTACAAAAATAAATATAAATGAATGTAATAGGAACATCGAATGTGCAAATAAAATAATATAAAATCTAATTAAAATTGTTCGAAAATGATCCGAATTTATGGCATAAGTATATACCTGAAATATAAGAAGAAAATTTAATTAATAAATGTTACATTTTTAATAATTGTTTGTTCAACTCATCTATATAAAGAAAACAAAAATTCTTTTGAAACTCTTGAACATTTTCGAAAAAAAAGTTTTACTCATCTCAGCATATAAACTAATCCTTATATTTTGATGAAAATAAGAAAAAGACTATTTTTGAAAGTAATGAGTGCATTTACTTCAATGATATTTTTCTAAATTTAATAGGATTCAAATTATCTTAGAAACTTGTTTGTGGATTTGAGTGTCTTACGAATACACTAAGAGGTTTCGGAAATTTCTTCCGGCAATTCTCGAAAATAAGGCCGTTTATGGTTGGGAGTAGACTTTTAATGTTATTGTAATAATTAAAAAAACTGTACCGTTAAATATATTAAATTACAAAGATAAAATCGCATGTCTGCTATTTAACTGAAGTACCTGCCCATTTTTCAATTGACAGTATATTAAAAGAAAAATATTCCTATTACGAAAAAGATGTTTGTAATAAAAAGGAACTGAACTTCAAAATCCTAATTTAACATTATATGAAAACAAAGGTTTTAATCGATTTCTCATTACAGCTTCATTAAATATGTGAAAAGAAATAAACCCTTATAAAATAAAGAATTTAAAAGTAGCTATTTTATTATGAGAAATAATGGCATTTTTATTCTAATTAAGTAATTCGATTTTATTTAAAATTTTATTCTTCATATTTCAAACAATTCTGCAGTTTTTAACCTTTTATAAACACTGGCAAAGCATCAAATACGAGAAGTCGCATGATATTACATTGTTAGAGACACCTCAGAAGCAGTAAATAGGCTAGATTTTAATGAATTTTTAACATCTTATAAGTGTTTTCCATAAATTCAAGAGCATTAATTTTTTCTTCATAATACTTCTATTATGTTTCAGTAATGTTACACTGTCTTCAACTGACTATCGATAGTTTCAACTACTTTTATATTTGCGCATATCGTTCAAGAACTTTGTGATTTTCCCTTCACAGCACCTGTTCTAAATTAATCAATGAAAATTCCAAGTTAATTTATGATAAAATAAGGATTTTTTAAAGAACTTGACTTTAATTTGTGATATTATTATTTCAACTAAGAGTCTTCATATTATTTTTAATCCAATAGAAAATAATACATTTACTGATTGTCTAATGAATAACAGATTACATAGTAATGAATAGTTACAATGAAAATCCTGCTTTAAAACACACAAACATGCACTGAAATTCCTTTTGAAGTAACGGACAAACATCCCTAGCATATATGATGACGTCACAAATTATTTTCTCGTGGAATAGATGTGAATCAGATAGAAGCCCAACGATTCGCCCTAAAAAAGTGATTCCTAAAACTTAGAAGTACTCATTCATTTCGCTTCAGATTGTGCTTCCAGATTGCAGTAATAAATCTCAGTGCGACGAAACGAAACGCAAGATGTAATCAATCTATTAATTTATTAATAGCAACAATCATTGAACTCGAAAAGGAAAAAGAAGAGAATCAAGAATAAGAAAAGGTAAATTCGCTTTTTACAATGGCAGTTCTGCCATTAGAGCTACAGACCGCCTCAAGAAAATGTTTTTTTTTAAGTTTCATTCAGTTTATTGGCTAATTTCCTATTATTTTTTTACTCTGATAGTTTTATGTCCTGTCCTTACCATATTAAACTGGGATCCCATGGACGAACGAAAAATGAAAAATAAGAAAATAGTAATTTGAGAGATGATTTATCATCAATCAACAAGTAAATGAAACGCAGGTTGAGGCTTGTCGTCTATCATCAACCCAAGAAACCCCTTTATACAAACAATTAATTAATTGATTTGATGACTGAGACCAACTTTTTCATCTCAGAATTTCGATCTGCAATACCACTAGATCACCAATACCAATATATAAGGTACCACCAATACCAATGACGATCTGCAATACCATAAGTGCTATAAATTCATATTTTTCTACTTAAGTCCAAAATTCGCCTTATTTTTATTTCTATCTTTTCTTTCTATTTTATTTTATTGATAGTTTATCAATCTGGTTTGCGCTTGTTGTTGCATTGATAGGAACATGTTTCATTTATTAACTAATTTTTTTATTCATTAATTAGAAACTTACTTTCTTGCCTTTAGAATAGTTTTTTATAGCAGTTGTAGTTTTTTGGTCGGGGGTAGCCTGGTTGGTAGGGTGTTGAATTCGCATCCTTTGTGCTGCGAATTCGAACCTGGTCACAAAGTTTTCCATGTCAAGAGTTAGTCCACTGGTAGTACTAAAAAAGCAACTGGCAGTACAAAGACAAAGATTAACTTTACTCGAGTGCTCAGACATACAGTGATTTTTAATGGATAAGACAAATGTTTTCTAATTTAAACCGTAAAATCTTTGTGACCCACTGATGAAGCATCTATAAATTGGGCGATTTCGGATGCTAAGTTCTGGTAAAAGAATGCCTTATGGCTCTTATGCTTTAAGATCTGGAGAATCCTACTTGGTCTCCCATCCTATCGAAAAGAGATGAAAATTTTAGGGGCTTAAGTAATGTAAACCTTTCCGAAGCGTAATGTTACTTCTATAACGTCGATTTATTGCATCATTCATAGCATCGATATAATGTATCATTTTAATTTAGTTAAGTTTTAAAATGTGTGACAACGTTAAGAAACCAGGGAAATCAAAAAGGGGAAAAAGGATATTGGATCTCTCTTTAATCTTGAAGATTTGATCTGAAAAAGTAATAATAAAATAACGAAAAATTACTAAACAAATGAAATCTGCAATCGGAAATTTCAAGCTATCATCATGTGAGAACATTATAATTTTTTAAGTCAGTCATTAGCCAGTTTAAACTGGTTTAAAACAATTTAGAAACTTCTCTGTCAGTTTAAGAAAATTATATATATAATTTTCTTAAACTTTCATTTTCAATTTTTCTAGCTGGAAAACAAAGTTTTGAGGCTCGCCGATTTTGAGATGGAAAAAAAAAGAAAAAAAATTTCTAAATATCGACACATGTGTAATATTATAGTCTCGTGATTGTTTCAAGCCGATTTAAACTGGTTAATGACTTAAATTAATTAAGACAATTCGTAAGGATTCAGAGAATGAATAATGTGAAAATAAAATTGTAACTTTAGTTGGCGGCAAATCACCAAATGTGATAACCTTCTGCATTATTTTCTAATGACCCTAAAATCGAAAAATTGATGCCTCAAAAGTGGTAAATCACCAATTTGTTACCCACATATTTTTAGACTACAAAAACCTCACTCCAAAACAACATCATATTTTCGCCTAATAACAGTAGAAATAATATTAAATATTGTAAGTAGAGAAATTTTGATTTTATTGGACTCAGATAAGTGTTATTATTATGTATTTAGATACAAAATACTTCAATGATTTTGCTCATAGACAGAACAGCTCAACTGTCAGATTCTGAATACTATTGATGCTGTTATTTAATTTGTGATTTACTGAAAGGCTTGTATTGTTATTTTCGGAACTTATTTTCATTGCGTACATCTTAGCTTGTTTTTGTGACTTGTTTTCTGGATTATTTCTGTTAAAAAGTTCGTTTACCATTATCCCTCTAGTTGGGCTATATGAATATACCAAGATGCTATGGCGCTTAAATTATATCTGCATGGCTAAAATGCCTTTTTTCTGGAAACGCAAAAATAACTGAAAAAAATCTTCTAGAAAATTTCTAACATTTAACAGAACGTCTATAAAATTTTAATTAATCCTACCTGAAACGAGGCCTGTTATTCAAGAAATAGCTACAAGTAAAACTTAGTACTCTAATAAAACATTTTACCATGCAAAATAGTTTGAATGATTTTTTATCATACTTGTTGCAATTTAGTATAACAATGAATGAAAGCTCCCAAACATTGGTAAATCATTTAGAAACTGTCTTTATTTATCCTTCCTTCGTTTTGAAGAATTAGTATACCTTAGATGGGTTTTCCTTTTAAACAATGAAAACTGCAGAAATTTTGTCTTTTTTTTAAAATCTTTTTAACGAAAGGGAATCGATAAAAAGTTGATGAATATAATATTTTCCATTATAATTTTTATTTATTTGAGGACCGGAAATTTGCCAGAGGAAGATAAGATGATGGGAACATCTGGTGACAAAACAGGCCCCAGAAATCATTACAAATTCTGTTTTTATTTCTTTGTTCAGTTGTTTTCTTTTTCGTATATTATATGTGAACATTTGATTTTTTTACGACTACAACGCATTTCTTCTTTATATTTCAGACAAACTAAAATGAAATTATAAATAAATAAATAATGTAAAGTAAATAGTTTCTCAATTTGTTATTTTATGTTTTTTTCAGCTATTTAGTTTTAATTATTTGTCCGAAATTAAGTTCCATGTTCACATTTTATTTATGAGTTCTAAAAAAAGCTGTTAGTTAATTTTTTTAGAAACTGTTTAGATCAAAACTCAAATTAATTAATACATTTAAAATTTGAAATATATTTTAATTCTTTTGATCAACAAGCAAATTAATTAACATTTTTAGATTTTGTAATATCTCTTAACAGTACTCTATGGATACTGGTTAAAGTCTGTAATTCCAAATAAAAGGCATCAGTTTCAAGCTAAAAAAAAAGGCCTAAAATCTATTTATCGTGTAATAAAAAGTTAAGCTATATAATGCCATTTAATATGTACCTAAATAAAAGGAACCGTAAATCTCATGAACAAAA
>JAOUZG010029773.1:1430756-1443096 GCA_026289955.1 Argiope argentata | reverse complement strand
TTCATGTTATTCAAAATTCAAATCTTGAAAACTAATACATAAATTTGCCTCCTTGAATAGGAAATAACTCTAATATTTTTAAAAGGCGTCATTCTTCTTTAAAGAAAGGAATTTTACATATTTCTGTTATTCTATGAAATTATCGTACAGGTATAAATGTAATTATTCTTCATCGAAGTTTGTCTCTTCTTAAAAAGATGAATTCCTGACCGAATGCTATCTAGATACTCCAAAAGGATCTTTTCATAAATCTTTGTCGATATTTTCGAGACATGTTTAAAAATTAAAAACTTTTAAGGTATTTTTAAGTGATCCCAATACCTTTCACATTTTATTTCTATAACTAACTTTTTTTAAATAATGGGAGTGTTTTGTTACATTATGTTTTATTATTAGAGACAAACAAAAAATCTGTGATGTACAGTGTACTATTGCACATTTTATATATTTAATTTAAATTTATGAAATAACTGCTGTTTGTAAGTTGTTTTTAAAATAAATTGAAACAAGTAGGTTTCAATTTATTTTATAAAATTTACATTTTATTAATTAATTTTAATTATTATAAAATTAATTAATTATTCTTTGTGCAATTAATCTTCATTAGCCAAAAAAAGGATTCTGATGCAAAGCATAATAAAGATATTTATAATTCAAAATGTCTGTGCTTAATAAAATGAGTTCATATTCCGCATGCTATTCATAATCCACAAATTTTTAAAAGCTTGATATCAACTTTCAAGAGGTGTCTATTAAAATTCAAATATTACCCAATTTCATTTAAGATATCATCTAGAATATTCGACTGACTCTTTTTTAAGAAGCTTATTGCTAAAACAAAAACAAAATTGCTCTAAGATCAAACACGATGGAATACTCTTTGAAAATTGTAAGTAATTCTATGCTACTCTCTCTCTCTCGTCTTCAGTTGGGAGTAGAAATGCGTTTAGACGAGGAAGTATGCGAGTAAGAAGATGCTAGGTATGAGAACAAGTGTGAGATTTCAAAGTTGAAGGAGCATGCGTTAATCAAGAACTTTATTCTCAAAACCTTGTAATAACATGCATTCCTCGTCTGCAGAAAGGGCAACCATCTTTATACTTTTATTCGTTTCTTCGTGTTCGTGTAGTTCTGTGTGCAACCATGCAGTCTTCTTTTGATTGAGAACACTCTATGGAGCAGAACCCTACATATATGTTTTTTAAGTATTCCGAATTTTTTTAATGAGAAAAGAAATTTATTTATTAAAAACTACTTAATTCTTCTGATTATATTTTCTCATTCCATAAAAAATTCATTATTCTCAGTTCATTTTTTTAAAATTATTTTTTTCTAAAAAAGGAAACTATACATTTAAGTTAAAACTTTTATTAATCGTAGAGCTTAGGTACATTGTAAAAGCAAATTGTTCCTTATGCAGTAAAATGAAAATAAATTTAGGTAAAATAGAAATGTTAAAATTAATACATTAAAAACCGTTATAAAGTATTTAAAAATGTTATACCAATAGATATTATTCCACACATCTTATAAATATTGGCATAAGCATAATTATGTACAAAAACACAAAGAAATTCGAATATTAAATTTAATTTGAAGGTTTATGCCTCGCTCCTTTTCCAGCTTACCCCTAAAATATTTTCCAACCTCTACGAAAGCTTAAAGGATGTGAAAAGAGCAAATGTTAAATTTTGAATCTTAAGTTAGAGCCTTCTCACAGTCAAGCTAAGATACGCATATAATTTCAGATTTTTGAATCAAGAAAAAAATTGATAAATAGAAAGAAAAATTGTTATAATTTTTTTTTAATTTAAAGTTGATGTATTGCTTTAAATATCAGTTTTTTTAAAATTATTAAGGTTATATATATTTATATACGTTTTGTATAACAAAATGATTATCGCAGATAAACTGTTGTATATGTGTCTGCCTATATTTCAAAGCGTGGCATATCTTAGATTAATCCTCATAATTATAATTTGTTCAAATTGATCGCTAGAAAATATACAAAATCTCTGTTCATGCCCCGTAATAGTAATAAATGTATTAGCATCAACAAATCGTGATCAATACGGAAATAGCTGAACACAAAGAAATTCCTTCAAGAAAGGAATGTCGTAAGACTAAAAATTTTGTAGAATGCAGATAGGTTAAACTAGATGCATTACAAGCCTTTTTTTCTGGGCATATTTTTATAATAAGACGAAGACTAGAATTCAAAATTACAATAAAGTTCATTATTTTTGTATCATTTCAAAAATTATTCTAAATATTATTTATAATTAAAAACTTATTTTGTGTCAATTCTGTTTTAAATTTCTTATAAATATTACAGTTAAAGTTAAAAATTCCATGAATAATAATATATTGGGTGGTTATTAATAATACTAATCCCAATTATTACTAAGCATAACCAATTAATGTCTTTGTACATAGAATAAAATATCATAACGTTGCATGTCCGCTAAGAAATTTGGGACTTTATGAAGGGATTTAAAAAATTATTTTTTAAAGAAATTTCAATATTTATTTACTTATCAAATATGGTTATTTTAAATTTCAACATAGATGGTGATAATAGAAAGAAAATGTTTCATTAAATATTTAATCATTATTTTATTAAAAGCATAATTTGACGAAGAATTACTTGACTAATATATACTTCAGAAAAATTGTATCCATTTAATATCTTCAAAAAAATTTACTCATCCGAAAAAGCAATGCTTTCAAGTCTTTTCCCTGAGGAACTAAATACATAAAAGAGCTTAACAACTATACCATAATACAAGTACTTATCTACAGTATATAAAGTTATTTTATATTTAAAAACTCGGTTTAATTCTCTAAGATTTTAAAATACTTGAAGAAGAGAATTATGAATTTTAAAAAAAACCGTGTCTTTATTTTAAAAAGTGAAGATTTTTTTCATACTTCAGGAAATCTTAATAAAATATGTATTTTTCACAACTATTACAATTATTCTCTTTGAAATCGGTTACTAGTATCATTTTCTTTTCTGTTTTATTTCAATAACTTGAATAAGTTTTTATTTTGAGCAAGAGTACCATTTTTCCATGAGTAGTTTTAAACCCCAGGGAAACTTTCGAGGAGAAAATGGGATCCAATTAAGAGAAGAATTTAAAGCTTCCATAAGCATTTTAGTAAAAAGTGGTAAGAACGCTGATTTCTTATTCCTTTACTTATTTTCTGTTAAGGATTTTAGATATGGTGAGGTGGTACTTGAAATTAAAGTAAATGTATCTTCTTTGAGTATTTTGGGGTAAAAAAGGAGATTAAAATATTTTAGTTCGTTGCATATAAAGAATGTTTTAAAAATTCTTTTTTTGTCTTTTCTTAGATACATTTTAATAAAAAAGTTAACTGTTGCTTCGTGAAAGAATTCTGGAAAATACTGCACTGTTTTTCAGATCATTGTATGTGTGTATGACTCAAACCTCCAATACATTTATAAAGCTTGTTTCGTGTTATTTCATAAAGTGGAGGAGTGTATATTGCTTGGAGTATGAAAATTTGTTCGTAGGTGGACACACAGATCAAGTGGGGTAGAAATGAGAGGGATGAAATTTTCATTGTCTTATAACCCTGCTATAAATAAAAAACATTATATACAAAATATGAATTAGTGCCGCATCTTAATTAGCAAATTTTGTAAGGAATCATTTTCAATAAATGTGTTTAATTAGAGGTTTAGCTGGAAAGTCAATATTAATTTTAATTTTCGACTACTTTTAAACCTAAGCTTGTGAATCCGTGTTAGAAAGCTCTGAATGATTATACTCTATTCCTCAGTCTTTCATAACGAAATGAAACTACGGAAAAAGGAAGTAAAATTTTATTTTTCGTATATCATCAGCAAACGAAATAAAAACTACATTCGCTTTCTGGCTTCATGAACAGATTTTTTTTTCCATTTGAGTTAACTTTAATTATTTTATATAATGTTACTGACGCCAATGTACACTGGAAATAAGTAATACAAAAACATTTTTAAGCCAATTCCTACTAAGTTCAACAAAGAAAATTTTCATTTTAGCTACTTTTTATTAAATAATTACAATTGTTGCTTTGTTCTCGTGTTCTGATTTACAACGGAGCAGGCTTGCGGTAGCTTCTGAGGGTAGTCATAGACAGATTATCAGACCCACCAAGAAGACACGCGGATTAACCATAAAACTGAATGGCCGGAAAACCGTAACAGCAACACTGGAGGGAACTGTGGTTGAGTTCTAATGGTTCTCCTTAGTCGCGGTTCAACCCTGCCCGTAGGAAGTACGTAACGTCGTCGATGGTTGGAGTCTAACCCCACCTATTAATGTATCTACCAAGAATGGCGAGATCCAACCATCATTCCGGAAGCACTTATCTTCAATAATGAGGTGCCCCCCTAGTAGAAATCTTCTGAGAGTATGGACTTCCAAGCCCGTGAAGGCAAAAGTCTGACATCTAGCTCCCACACGTCACTAACCCTTTTTACGGAGCGGACTTTATCCATATATTTCATTCATTCATCCGCAAATCGTAATTTATATCTGGAACAGAGAGCGATCACATCTGACCTAGTACCACAAGTGATATTACTCCCCACATGGAGAACTTTGTGATCACGACATATTTAGCCTTCACCACACATACACTCACACACAATCTTCGGTTGGAGGGTTCGAACTCGCAGTCCAAGGGATGCGAATATAACACCCAACCAACCATGATATCCCGGTCTAATAATTACGATTAATATAAATAATTGATCAAAAAATTATATTAGCTTTGAATTTTTATCGTCGATTGATGATTCACCACCAATTGAGGCAATACAAAATGAGTGAAATTTCTATGCCAATTAGCGTAATGCAATATTGATTAGAAATTTTTAATTTTCTTTATTCTGTATTATTTTAATACAAAAGTACTTCAAATGAATCAGAAAAAACAATTAATTTTGTTTTATTTTAAATGAATCAAACGAAAAAAAAAGAATCGTTTGAAATAATCGGTCGAAAACATGTTAAGCCTAACCTTTTTGATGTGGGGGAAAAACAAACTGAATACGTTACTTATTTGGCGATGGGGAAATGAAGATTTTTGGCAAGAAAGTTAGTTTTTAATAAATTAATAAAAAAATTAATGAATTAATATTCGAAAAAACGGTATTAACATCGTGTGTCATCTACTACAACTTATAAAAAATTTATTCATACTTTAGTGGATGATTGAAAAGTATTTTATTAACAATATTATATATATATATATATATATATATATATATATATATATATATATATAGGGTGTAAGCTAATAGTAGAAATTGAAAAATAAGCAATATTTTTAAAAACATTTTTCAAAATTCCTATTAAACAATTATCAATCACACATTAATTACCATCTTATTCACCAAAATCTGGACATTGGAAATAAGTTTATATTTTAATAAGTATAACCTGGTAAAATTGAAATTCAGTAAGCGGCACAATTCAAAAGGAAAAGAAGTTATGTAAATTTCAAATAAATCAAATCATACACACATTACACAAAAATATAAGAGTAAAAAATATTTCGAGTAAATAAATTTATTCGAAAAAAGGGGGGAAATCAATCTCATTAGCACATCTTCGAATACTGAACTAATAGTTGAATAATTCTTAGCTTAATGGCTGGCATTGTTCCGTAAGATGGCACTGCAGAAATTGGAGAATATTTTCTGGTGTTGGGTTACTTAATTTATTTTATTAATGTCATCTTAAAGATACTGAAAATGTCTGTAACTTTAAAAGTCTAAAAGTTTTCTATGTGATACCTCATAAAATAGGAAATATTTAACTGATTACTGAAATGTAGAATGTGTAGAGATTTCAAAAATCCAAACCTCGTAAATAACTTTTACACATATAAACAATAGGAGAAACTGTTATAAAAACAGCTTTTGCTTTTTTCTCAAAATAGTTTTTTACGGCTTTCAGTAATAATTTAAATTAATTTTATTTAAAAAGTATGGAATCCTACACCACAGTCTTCTCAAATATTAAGCAATTTTTAAGCCTATTTTTTTATCAATGCAAAGTAATTATGTATTATTTATTTAAAAAGGCATTTATTTCTTAAATTTTCAAGTTGTATGTAATTCAATGTATACTTTAAATGTTTTTATAAATATATTAAATAAAAATAAATTTACAGCTATTAGGGGATTTGAACTCAAAATTATGTTTTTCTTGGATTTATTCGATTCCTGACTCTCTCTCTCTCTCTCTCTCTCTTTCAGCCTACTGACTTGCAATTATGGAAGATGATAACGATATGGGTATGTTTTATAACGGCAGTTAGAAAACAAATACTTTAAAAAGAATATTTGAATATACTTTTACTGTTTCGAAATAAAAACGATTCAGTCTTTCTATATATTCTAAATTTTCCCATCAGATATAAAACTGCATAAGATCTTAAATTTCCAAATTTTCCATACATGCTAACAAAAATTATAGCTGTGATTATCCTCATTTCCGCTTAGAATTAAATAAGGATTTTATTGCTTATAGCTATCGCAAAAACAGCAAATAAAAATCAATATTAGAATGAAATCTTCTATGACTATTTCAATTTATTATGTCAGAACATAATTTCATGAGCGCCAAGCACCACGTTCTCGTGCGAGTAAAATTATATTTGTATTCATTTTAATTGTTTCATTGAATGAGTCACTTTAGTATTGCAAACGATCCGAAAAACTTTGATTCGCTTTAATTTTTTTTAAAAAATATCACATTTCCAATTTATTTCATTTCGTATAATCACATATTCGAAATGATATTTTTCTAGGTTTTATTTTCTGTAGTCATGAACTTATTTTTTTAAAAAATCAGAGCTTTTTTGTAAATGCAATGGCAACGCGTTATTAATAGCTGGATTTTTTTAGATGCTATAGCAGATAATAAAATTTTTATTTTTCGCTTCCGGATTTTTGTTGATGCCTAAACCTTATCCCAAAAACAACATCATGTTCTGACTTGATAAAGAAACCTCTTAGTTCTCTTTACTCTAAGAATTTATTTTCGCTCGTCTCGTTCTAAACAAAATCCTCAACCTAGAATCGGAGAATAAGCGCCAGATGAAGATGGATAGTGTTGTTCTCACGAGAGATGGAAATGTGCCAGAGATATAATTGAAGTCTCACTTAGTCTTATTTACCGGAAGAAGAAGAAGGTGTTCTAAATAGGCGAAACTTTCAAATCAAATTATTACGTAATGGCTGCTGCAGTTAATGGTCCTGCTGAAGAGGATATTAACGCCGAGTGACTCAGAAGACATTCGTTCCGCTGTTGAAACGGTCAATGGTGCCGATAAATATCGATGATAGCGGGAGGGTTTTTTCCAATAACCGTTTGGTTAATATCGGAATATTCTTTATATGAGGGTTAATGAACGAATTTATTACAGTTTTAAATAACTAGACTTGTTTTAAATTTGTTCTAATGGAATATTCAAATTGATTTTTCACTGCCATTATCATGATTAATCAAATAGAAAATTTGCTTACTGATAAACAGTCAATAAAAAGATTAAATTAAATATGCTATGGATATTTCAATCTATCTTGTCAGAATGTAATTAATTGATCGGCCAAGAACCACGTGCTTGGGCAAGTTAAATTATATTTTTTATCATTTTAATTGTTTCATTCTTTAGTCACTTTAGTATTGGAAACGATCCAAAAAACTTTGTCTCGCATTTATTGCTTTAAAAAATATCCCATTTCCTATTTATTTCATTTCATATAATCACGTGCTCAAACTGACATTTTTTTTATTCAGAGCTTATGTTTCTTTAAATCAGAGCTTTTGTAAATGCAATGGTAACACCTTAATAAAAGCTGATATTTTGAGATGTTCATACAGATAATAAAATTTCACTTAATCGCCTTCGGAATTTTGTTGACGCCAAAAACTTCATCCCAAAAAACAACATGTTATGACATGATAAAAAAATTATAATTTAACTTTCACGAGCACCAGGTCTTGGCTGTTCAAGAAATTATGTTCTGACATGATATATGGAAATATGCATAGCAGATTTCATTTTAATCCTAATATCATTTCAGAACATTATGTTGTTTTTAGGAAGAGGTTTTTGACGTCAACTGAAATCTTTTGGCGAAAAATAAAATTTTATCTGCACGACCATCTCCTAAAATCAGTTTTTAATGACTTGTTATCATCGCATTTACTAAAGCTCAGATTTTAAAAAAATAAATTAATTACTACAGCAAATAAAAATTAGTAAAATGTCATATCAAGATTTCATTATATGAAATGTAATAAATAGGGTGATACTATTTTAAACAATAAATGTGAGATAAAGTGTTTTCGATCGTTTGCAATGAATAAAATGACTAATTCAATGAAACGAATTAAAATGAATAAAATTATAATTTATCTTGCACGAGCACGTGGTACTTGGCCGTTCACGAAGTTATGTTCTGACACGATATATTTAAATATACATAGCAGAATTCATTTTAATCTTTTATTTAAGTATTTTTCTTAATTTCATAATGTTTGTCAAGGATATTAATAACTCTACACACTACTTTATTGTTTATAAGCTCTGTGAACTGCTAATTTTTATTTTGTGCTTTATTTAGTTTTGTTTAGTGTTATTTGTGATCCTTTGTCATCGATTTTCTTCGTATTTCGTGATCTCAATTCAAAATTTTTATTAAATTTTGCTGATAAAGATTTTTAATTGTACTGAAATTACTTAATACGTAACGATGCCGAGAAGAAAGCAGTTTGCAAAGAGAAAATATCGCCCTAATCAGATTTCTACTGTGAGTCAGACCTCGAAATGTGCTGACAGTGAAAAATTGAATGCAAGTGCATCTAAAAAAAATCGGAGTGTTGGAGTTGAAACCTAATGTTGTAATTTATTTCCTGAGAAGGAAGTAGATAACATTCGTTATTCTGGCGATAAGGAAACCATAAATATTATCATAGATTTGTGAATAATGACTACACTCCTAAATACATTATTAGTATGTAAGCAATGTGGCAGAGCTGATTGTTTTGACGTTTTAGAAGAAACAAGCAGTCGCAAGGGACTTGCTTCATCTTTATTATATACTTGCTCTTACTTCGTACGCGTATACTTCGTACGCGTGGAAATTTTGATGTGTATATGTGAGAACTGCCAGTCTAATCACAATGTGAAATGTTATCAAACCGTATGCATGTGTAAATTTTCAACGTCAATTGGAGCAACGCAAAGACGTGAATTTTAAGCACCAGTTGGGGTAACGCAATGCAGATTAGAAAATTTTAATTTCAATTCATCTATTTCGTTTTTATTCAAATGCACTTCTGAAGGAATCAAAAGATCTATTACTTAACAATGTTTAATATTTAAATTTATCATACACTACGAAAATAAACAGAATCGTTTGAAATAACCGATCGAAAACATGTTATGTCCAACATCTTTAGCGTGGGGGAAAAACTATTTAAAAGCTATGTACTTGAAACTATAAAGATACTTTAAAAAATTTAATCCAAAATGATGAAAATAGACAAAAGGGATATGTACAGCAAGAAAAAAAAATCAAGAGAAATGGACAGGAAATATCGAATTATATTAACACAAAAACAGCGTAAGAAAAGAAATTAATAAACTTTCCTTCAGAATAAGAAAATATTAAAAGATACCGGAAATAGAAAAATGAAAACAAATTATTCGAAAAGCTCAGGCAGATGTTTTCAGTTTTTTTTTTTATTTTTGGGCGGAAAATTTAGTTTTTAATTAATAAAAAATTAGCTCCTCAATTAACTGGAATAAAAATTAGCTCCTCAATTAACTGGAATAAAAATTAGCCTATGTTCTTCTGTAGACTATAACTTATCTCTGAGCTAAATTTCATCCAATTTCCTTCAGCCGTTCTGGCGTGATTGAACCCCATCATCCATCCAAACTTTCACATTTATAATAGCAGTATATATTCGCAAATATTGTGGTTTCTTTACTAGTTGTATGACATCTTATATATCTGAAAAAAGGATTATATCTTAAAAGGGATTGTCATTAGTGCATGTCATGATATATTTTGGCTCACATATTTTGTGCAGTGATGAACTTGCCTCCACCACCTGTAAAGTTTGAGCGTTACAGAGCTGTAATATCTCTGAATCCATATTAATATATACTGCGGGCTCAAACTGAATGATGAGAATGCTGTCTTGTGCAAACTAATAAAGAGCTCTTCACAAAATACGTTCACGAGCAAACCCAAGACCCTAATTAGAGTTTCAACAATTGTATTGCGAAAGAATCAACAAAATTTATTGGACTCAATGTATGAAAAATAGATGTCATGGGGGTTCTAAATTTTTTTAATGATGGAGATTACAGTTGAACTAAAGTGCTAAAAAATTTAGGTATTACATATGGTAGAAATTTTCGTGACGCGTTGAAAAAAATATATTTACTTCGTATCCGAGAATCTGATATGTAAAAAAACGCATGTAAAGATGCAATAACAATAAAAGGACAAATTAAAAGAGTATCTGAACTTCAGAAAATATCAAATAAAGATGAATATGTCTCAGGCAGATTTTAAAAATTAATATAGATTGTTTTATAGGTAAACATATAGTTTTTTTACAGTTTTCTCAACACATGATTTTTTTTCAACTTTTGGTGCGCTTATATAAAAAGATTTTCATCGTTGATATTTAAAATTTTATACTATGATACATATAATTATTATGTACCTATTAAACTCTTTTTTATGTATTTTTGGGGAGCAATGCAATTTCAAGAGGATAATTATGATGAAAAATATCACATATTTTTGAGGTTTTCTTGTTATTTGACATTTAATATTTTTAAAAAATTTTGTTGTTCTAATAAAACAAAAAGTCCATTACAATTACTATACTTTAATGCACATATTATGCTAAGTTTGAGATGATGTTAAGCAAAAAAAAGTTTTCTGAGTGTTCCTGTGTGACCTGCATATGTATGGATAGTCACATCATAACACATTTTCGATTTGATATTTAAAAAAAATACTTTAAAATGTAGCTATTTTTTTATTGTTTTTAATTGAAAAAGTACATTCTTTCCATATGTGTCATATGTTGAATTGAGAAATAATTTTTAATTGTATAAAATCTCCTTTATTTACAACTAAAATTTTGACTGTTCTCACTGTCTAGACCCAAATTTCGGCAAAATTACAAGAAAAGTAAATTTTCGGAGCATTTTAGAAGGTAAAATGTGTGAACATCATTCATCTGTTTCTAATTCAAGAAATAACTAAATGAAAACTTGATACATTTATAAAATGAACGTAAATGATCCAAAAATGCAGGATGTATTAACTCGTATCAAAAAATTCATAATTTTGTCCTTTTCAATTAAGTTTCATTAATTTTTTTCTCGTAGAAAAAAACCTTGCCAATGAAGATTTAAAGCTCAAACTTTTCAGACATCTTTATTGTTCCAAAAAAATTTCAGAAATTCAAAAGATTACCTAAGCAATTATTTCCTAAAATAGTTTTTTTTAATTATTGAATGGTGTTTTATATAATCATAATACCATAATACATATAACCATCATTTTTTTATTCTTTTTTTTTCACCACTTTCGGTTTAGAAACAATGTTTCTATGCTTTGATACAATGCTTGTATTGCCCTCCGAAATTAAACAAGAACAAAGAGAGAACAAAAAAGTTTAAATTACTTCCCTTCTTTTACTCACGGTTAATAGAAAAAAAGTGAAATAAACCTGAATTTGGCGCATTCTCGAGCATCAAATTTTTCGCCACATGTGCACCACATCTCCTCTTCCACAGGGGACTTTTTCCGATACGGTTAGTTTGAAAAAGCGCAAAAGTGCGACTGACAGTGCTTTAAATGTGCACCTGATTTTTAATCAAACGCAACCTGTCATTTTCCTTTCACGGGGAGGAAAGACAGAGTGAAAAATAATATATTCGGGAAGTTCCTATCGGTCGTTCTTGGCAATAAATGTAAAGGAAAGATAAAATTCACCCTCCTTTTTCGTAGTCCGAAAAAACCGTTAAGATATTGGACGAAGCATTCGCTTTTTGTTTCAAATCGAACTCGCTGAAAAACGTGAATCGCTATTGTGTCTTTGAAACGCACCAAAAAAGAATTTTTAAAAAATTTTCTTTTTTTGCTGTAGTTTTATTTTTTGAACTCTCCCCATCAACTGTTTTTGTGTTTCAAAGCGACAAGAAAATTTTGAGATTTTAGAAAAGATAATAACAATGTGTGTGTGTGTGTGTGTGTGTGTGTGTGTGTGTGTGT
>JAOUZG010029773.1:1407213-1430656 GCA_026289955.1 Argiope argentata | reverse complement strand
GTGTGTGTGTGTGTGTGTGTGTGTGTGTGTGTGTGTGTGTGAACTGTTTTCATTTACACATTTTTTAGCTTATTGTACTGTCATCACATATGTGATGGAGTATTTTCCAAAAAATCTCCATATTTTGTTAAGAGACGGTAAAAGTCAGAGCGCTCATAGAGGCATTGCTCTCTCTTTGAGGTGGCATTGCATTGCGAACTTTTGTACCATTATGTATTGTACTAATGTTGCCATTTAAATAGCCCTTTTATATTCGTCAATGTTGTATTAATTTCTACAAATGCTATTTTTGTGTTCACATAAGCTGTAATTTAGCTAATTAGTATTTCGTGAAATAAAAGTTGTATGAACGCTATATCGTGAAATAAAATGTCGTTTGTCATTATTCAAATGTTTCTCTTAAAGTCACCGAACAAGATTCCTTATGGTAAATTTTACAGAATAATTTGACAATTTTCGTAACAACATTTAATCTTAATTTTTTTAAATGGTTGTTAATGCTGAATAACATCATCTGATAATATCATCACGCTAATGAAGTTCTAGGATAATACGTTTTATTATAAATAAATCCTTTTCTGTTTTTTTTCTAGAAAATAAATGAACGAAAATATTTTACTTATCTCAAATGTCTATCTAATAGCTCAGTCAAATATTCCAAACCATATTCAATTAATGGAAAAAGTCGTCAAGTAACAATAAAAAAGCTTCACAAATATTTTGCAAAAAATATTTCTTCCAAAAATATCAGATTCAATTTCATTATCATTTCTAACAGCAATTATTCTCAATATTTAGTTTGATGTATTTGTGAAAAACGAAACAAGCCAATTCATTAATTGCTGTTTTCCTCAGTTGTTGAAAAAGCAACTATTTTGGCAGAATGCTCCCCACTTTATTATTTAACTCAATACGCTCCATCAATTTCCGAAAAGCAGTATTTTTTTTCCTTCCGGGGCCATATTGCCTCGGGTTCTCCTTTATACAAAGTCAATTTTTTTCTTTTTTCTTCTCATTCTCCTCCTCCAATGATAGCTTTTAATTCATTAACCAGTTTATTGGCCCTCGGCCTGCGTTTCATTACACCACATAGAGATTTATTGCTGATTTCTGGAACAACGCGATTGAAGTGAGAGTAATAGTTGTTCGATTATTTCCTAAAAGAGTTTGGGCTTATTCTTTAAAATAAATACTTATACTTTTTTATGTTTGTTGATTGAAGCCTTAATTCAAAGAAAATTGTAGATAGATTTTGAAGTTTATATTTTTGCATCATGAATGATCAGTAGAGTATAAATTGCATGATCCGGAGTGAACAAATAATTTTTAAATGAATCAGAATCTCCTGCTAAGTCCTTATTGAAAATTTAAATTTTCGTTTTCAAACTCCATCTCTTAAGTTTCTTGTACAAACAAGGGCAACATATCTAGGTCTATAGTCGAAGGGAAAAGGTAGTATAATAGAAAATGTTAATAAATAAAGTTAAAATACAACTTAAAAATGCTTGAAAAACATGTACAGCTTGAAAAGAACAGCAAATGCAAAGGTTGCAAGGGTATTGCAACCTCATACTTAGATTTCGAAAGGTAAATCGATTGTTAGTATCCTAAATTATCCGTTATTATATAAGAGCAATTCTTTTAGAATGTGTGTGGGGGGGCGTGCGTTCGTGTTTGTATTTTTTAAAATTTAATTTAATCCTAATTAATTTCTTAATTTTTAGCTTAATTCGGCCCATATTAAAATCATTCTAAAATGCTTTGTAAAAACACTACGTCATCGTGTGTGTGTGGATAGAGAATCGATTATGTAATCAGATTCTTCTAATGGATTCCTTTGTTTCCTTTGACAAGGTCAACGGGCATGAGAATTCCTGTAAGAAATCGACACCTGTCAGATTTATGAGAATCTCATGGTATATAAGACCAGGGATAAACTATTTCGTGCCATTTTTTTTTGTCTTTTTCTGCTTTTAGTGCCTCGGTGCTTGTAAACAATGCGTGCTTCTCGAGATGGAATAAAACGAATTTAAAAATTTAATCTGTCTTCTCTCGAATTTCGACCACAACTCTACCTTATGCTTCAAAGACAAAATTACTATGTGTGACATATGTATATATATATATACAACATGGTACTGAAAATTCAAAATCAATATATAAACTATATAGAACAATAAACGTACAAAGCAAAATCGAAAGTAAACTGGAGAAAAGTAAAATGTGCTTAAAACGTACGAATAGAAAATATAGAAGATAAACATATACAATGGGAACCGAATCTTATAAATTAATATTTCGATACTGTTTATGAAAAATGCTATATTTCCTTTTACGGTACACATCAGTTTTTTCCCTGATGAATGATCAATGCGTTGGTAATTTCTTCATCTTTTATCTTGCATTTTATTTTCATTTTAATGTTGTTTTATATTATTTTAGGAATTCATATAATTTTGTTGATTGGATTTTGACTTATCAACGCTTAGTACAAGATGATCCATAAATTCGTCCAAGTTTCAAAAAATTTTGATAAGAAAGTATTGTTTGAAAAATTGCGGTTTGCAGGAATATGTTCAAAAGATATTTAGAAATCTTCCCCTTAAAAAAATTCAAAAATAACTGATAGATGGCGCTCATACGTCAAACCGAGACGGTTCGTGGAAATTAGGATAGCTACAAAACAATGCTGGAGATAGTTGAAAAATGTAAGTTCAGTATTATGTTCACATACGCTCATATGCTAGAGGGAATTCTTTTCCAATATTGTAATAAGAAATAATAACCTTTCTTTAAAAAATACATCGAACTTACTCAAAAACAGATGAAGACTAAAAATAGTAATTTTTGTAATTATCCCAAGCGAAATTGTTGGACAAATTGGTAGTTTGCAGAGATTACTTATTAGAACTCCTATGACTTTTTATGCTCACTTCATAGTAAAGTATTTCCCATTTAACTTTTTAGAGTAAAATAAAAGATTAAAATGAAATTTGCTTTGCATATTTCAATGTATCATGCCAGAAGATCATTTCTTGAACGGCCAAGCATCACGTGCTCGTGCAAGTTAAATTATATTTTTATTCTTTTCAATGGTTTCATTGAATGTCACTTCAGTATTGCAAACGGTCCAAAAAACTTTGTTTCGCATTGATTATTTCTAAAAAAAATCACATTTCCTTTTATATAATCACGTGCTCAAAATGACATTTATCTAGGTCTTATTTGCTGTAGTCATTAACTTCTTTTAATCAGAGCTTTTGTAAATGCTATGGCAACACGTTATTAAATGTTGATTTTTTGAGATACTTGTGCAGATAGTAAATTATTTTCCACCTGCGGATGTTTGTTAACGCCAGAAACCTCATATCGAAAACAACATCATGTTCTGACACGATAAAAATATATTTGAATTTTTTTTTGTCATTTTTTAAATACAATATTCCTACAACATTGATACGATATTTTGCTGATATAAAACTGTTTTTTTTTTTTTGAATTTCAAATCTCTTTTATGAGATATCGCGCAATATTTTCCCCTAATTAAGTCTCACAGTTTACATCTTTCCCTTTCAACTCAATCTTTTACATAAATCTTATTTTAAAGATTTTACGGTTCATTTCTGCAAACGATTTTTTATACTGTTCGAAAGCGAAATATTTTCTTAGTAGGAAATATATTTTGTAAAATGATTTAGAAATATTTCTTTTTCGTAGTTCGAAGTTGAAAATAGGAATATTGAAATATTAAAAAAGTTTTAGTTTCCTTGGAACTTTTTTTTCGTCCTGCTCTCAATTTCTGTTTAAAATTAGAGAGTAAATTTGCTTCTTTTCACAGTTGAAACACTCGAAAATTCCCAAAAGAATTCTTTTAAGACTACAATATAAATTCCTTCTTTTAACGTCGAATGAAATCATTCCAATGCAAAATATAAGAATAAAGCTATTCAGTTTTGAAATATGTCCCGGCTTAACGAGGCCAGTTTCGAGCGCATAATTTTATTTATGTACTTTGATAGCAATTCTTAAGAACTCAATATTGAGTCTGAGACCTTTATTGAGATGCAAAAACACTTTATAGTTCTTAAATAATATTTTCGCATACCCTAGAATGGCTTCACTTTTTCTTTAAAGTTAATTTCTAAGGATTATAGCATTTTGTTTCAATGCTTGTTCTAAAATAAATATTTAATTAAAAAACTTTTCAATTGCATTTTATCTTTTTTAAAAACTGTAATAATTAGTTAATTTACAGTTAGCAAATAAATTTTTAGCAAAAAATATTATCAAAAGTTAAAATATTTCATGTAAAGTTTTGTACTATTAAAATGAAATAGGACATGTCTACAATATTACATAACAGATAAGTCAATTAAAACTAAAAGTAATTATTTTTTTAATTTGACGAATATTCGAGATGGTTTCTTTCCTCATTCTGAATATGTAACTATGAACAATTTATGTAATAGAACAAAAATGAAGCTTTTTTAAAATTGCTTATTTTGAAAATAGCCAATAATTATATAATTTGTCGTAGACATTAAAGTCTGCTTTGTTTCATCAATAATAAAAAAAAGATTAAAATAAAATCTGCTATGCATATTTCAATGTATCATGTCAGAAAATAATTTCTTGAGCGGCCAAGCACAACGCGCTCGTGCAAGTTAAATTATATTTTTATTCATTTTAATGGTTTCATTGAATGAATCACTTTAGTATTGCACTCGATCAAAAATAACTTTGCCTCGCCTTTATTGTTTAAAAAAATATCACATTTCCTATTTATTTCATTTTATATAATCACGCGCTCAAAGTGACATTTTTCTGTAGTCATTAACTTATTTTTTTAAATCAAAGCTTTTGTAAATGCAATGGCAACACGTTATTAAAAGCTGATTTATTTATTTTTTTAGATGCTCGTGCGAATAATAAAATTTCAATTTTTCGCCTACGGATTATTATTGACGCCAAAAACCTCATCATGCTCTGGCATGATAATAATAACTTTTGCTTTTGAAGATAAAGATTAATAAATATTTGAAATATAGAAAGATATTTGCACTACATTTATGGAGGATTTGTTAGAAAATTATTCTTTGCACCTACTTTAATCAAATTCTTGGACTCCTTTTAGTAGATTTTTGGTATAATATTGAGACAATTTTGAGATAAGTAATAAAGAGGAGTCCACAGATAATTCTAATTTTTATCTTTATTATCATATATTTATATGAAATGTCATTACTTTTATGAACTTAGTATAAAATATAAGAAAACATTAAAACAAAGAGATCGAAATAAAAAAATAACGGTATAGAGAGATTTTAAAAACAGTTATTCTGATTTTACCTACATATTGAGATTTCAAACATTCAGTAAAAGTATTTATTCTGATTAATTTTTTAAATATTTTCTTTAAAATGACTTTCATGGCTAAGATATTTATCAGTAAAACTAATCATATACATTTGAAATTGGATTATATTTAATGATGTTATCTACAAAAATCACAATGCACAAAGTTTATTAGTCATGTTCTTAAATTTATTGGCCACAATAAAAATAAATTATATTGGAAATTATAAAAATATTAAAATTTCCACAAATATTGGCATTTTTATATTTCACTAAAACAAAAAACACTTAACAAAATCTTTTTAAATTTTCATACAATTTATAACGCATATACAAATATATAAGAAATATTGTCTTGCATAAGGAAATTTTTAAAGTTGTGTGAAAGATAAAAATTAAATATTTTAATTTTATCATTCAATAGGGTTTTTAAAATTCAATAAAATTCTGAAAACTTCCTCGAAAAAATCAATTTCTATACCAAGAAACTCTAATAGCTTTATTCCATTCTTATTATAATTTTCTCAGTTTGCAAAAATATCAAGGTTTGAAGAAACTAGTCTACAGAAGAATGTAAAACTTTTCACTTTCAACCGAAGCCTTTTTTTTTTCTTTTTATTAGAAATAACGATCGATAAGTTTAAAACAATGCTTCCAACTTTCCAAAGAAATCAAAAACAAAAGAAAAAATAAATTTTAAAATTACTCTCCGCCTTAAACTCGCACAGATTGAGAAAAGGGGAAAAAATAAAAATCTAGAAAATCTGGATTTGGCGTAATTTTGGAGTTTGCTTAGTCGCCAGATGTGAATCTCATCTCTTCTTCCGTTGGAAAACTTTCTGCCCAGTTTTTCCGGTGAAGCTTTTCCAAGGAGTTTTGAAATCTGATTGAGAGTATTTTGTAGCATGCGCCCGCTGTTTAATCAAACGCGATCTTTATTTTTCTTTTTTTTTCCTAAAAGGAAAAGGTAATGGTTTAAAATAATATATTCAATAAGCTTCTTTGGGTCCTTTCGATGAAATAATATAGAGGAAAATCGGGATGAAGACTTTCTCTCTGGTTGTCCGTTGCTTTACTCTTAGTTGCATTTTAGCTTCAAACCGAAAGCATGACAAAAATGAAGCAGGCGGATGCAGGGGGGGGGGGGAGTATTATTATAAGAGGTATTTTTGTATTCGTAACATTCTTTTTCACACCCTTTCACTTTCAGAAAATTTTTTTCCTCGATTGTTGAAATCGATATATATTACGACCTCACGTACTTAAAACGACTTTTTCAAAAGTCTTGCAAGTTGTATAAAACCTGGAGCCACAAAATTTACTTATTTTGTTAAAAGGTAATTATTAAGAGGATTTTTTTCAAATTTCAATTAAATTTTTAGTTAATTAAATATTAATCAAAATTTTATTTCAATAACTTCGAAATATGTTATAGATCTGCCACTTTTCCACCTTTAGACTATTAAAAACCTTCAAAAACTTCAAAAAACAGAATCAAAAAATTATAGTATGTTATTTTTATTTTTAAACAATATTTTCTTTACCATTAATGCTTACATAGCTCTAGCTTTCTTCGTTTTGTAGTTATCCTGTAACTTATATTAGAACAAATAGACAGACAGACTTTCTCCCAACAGATTTTGCTCAAATTTTGGTATAAATCTGGAAATTTAGGGTATGCCAAATTTCCATGCTACTTACCATGTTACCAAATTTCATCAGTGTAGCTCAAAGCATTTTTGAGTTAACCTTGTTTCATGATACTTGTAGATTCATCAAAATCTCCAATTCTTGAGGAATACAATACCTTCATTATAATTTGTACATTGGAAAGTTAAGGATTGAAATTTTTTATGTATATACAAAACATTTCTCAACAATAAACAAAATATGCTCAGATATTTTTAATCAATTGGCAATGATAAGCAAATATTCCTTGAATATATATTTTTTTATATGAAAGATAAAATGTGATTGATTAATACAACAGTAAGTTACTTACGTTTCTTGTCTTATTGTCTTCAAAAATTAAACGCTCTTTATTCTCGGAGCTTTAATACCATAATTTATGTTTTCTCCCGTCATATATGCATCAAATTATAGCTTTTGAAAGTTCCAAGCCAGGAACAAACTTTTAAAAACGATATAATACTAATTTAATTGTAAGTTCCCGCCTAATAGTATGCTGGAGGAAAGAAAAATCTTATATAATTCAGAAAAGTAAACTACTGTTAATTTATCACATTTGGGCTACTCAAAAGGACACTAAAATCAAAAATCCAAACATAAACAGGTACTTACGTATCAGACCGTCGACGCCAACGGCCGCCAATGATCTAGTAACTCATTGGTGACGGATTCAAATTTGGCGATAAACCGCCGACGCCAACGAAACCATTGGTAGTTAAAACCACTTGAATCTTCATTGAAGTAGGTTTGTACAAGTTTCATATGATGGTATGAGGTATATTGTATCATTTCTCATACAGAAACTGTTTTGACAACCGGAGAGACGCAGGAAGAGGATAATGTGATCTCATTCTTTCTTCTAGAACAGACCATAGGGGGTTTATGATGTACAAGTCAGGAGGTTGGGCAGGTCAAAGAAAATGTTTAACTGATTCCTCACGTGCCGAAAACAATGATTGAACCATTCGACTATGGTGAATAGGGGATTTATCATCTTAATAGATACAATCGCCAGACTGAAACCATGTTTGGATCGTAGAATGTAGGTGGTCAACAAAAGAGTGGTATAGTCCTTACTAGTGACCTGCCCATGTAAAATGAGAAGAGGACATACTTCAAACCACAAGATGAGGCCCGAAGCCATTTGGAGCCACCTTCATGCTTCACTGTAGAAAGGAGGCAGTCTTATCCAACAGGTGGGATATAGGGAGAAATTGGATTCATCGAAAAAAAGTCATCTCTCCTCTGATCTGTAGCCCAGGTTATGTGATCTCTACATAAAGGTACTCTCTTTTCCCTACTTACATTTGTCACAAGGGGTTTTGAGATCGCAGCTCTGCCCCAAATATTCTGTTTGTGGAATTCCTTCCGAATTGTATAGTTCGATACTGGGTTCTGTAGATGTTCATTCAAATCAGCAGTCACTTTTGCCGCTGTGGTCTACCTTCTGGTGTTTAGTCCTCTTGATTCTTGGAAGTGTGGTTTTTCTTACACGGGTCGTTCTAGAAAATATTGTTTTGACATAATCTTTGTATGTTGTTTTCATGACATTCGGCACAGTGTCTAATGATACTCCAACATCTGTGTCCTCGTGATTACCGATGGATCAGCATATGGGCGTCCTTTGTTTGCCTTCTTTAGAACTCTCGTAAGTCCGTCGCATAAAATTATAGAAGTCAATAATTTTAGCATCACCAGAAATTAAACAAGGAAGGCAATGATCTACAATACACTGTCGCACATCCTTAAGACTATAAGTAACAATGGAGTACAAAGAAACAAGTAGTTATTTATTTTGTTTAGCTCTATGACAACTGGAATTTGTTCTATCACATAGACTTTCTATTATTTTCGACAACATTTTTGAACAACTGCTATTTTAAATTCAATGCAGAACTTCATTGTAACCTGCATTGATTCGTTTATACTCATCATATATTTACAGAAGCAAAATGGCCATCAATTTTCTTTCATTCATCGAAAACCTCTTTAGATCTATGCCTTCTTTAATTCAGTTAAAAATAATTACAATGTACCTATTTTTTAAAGGAAAAAAAAAACAATTGTGAAGGAAGAAACCGTTTCAGTATGCGATGGGAATAATGTCAAATTTAACGGGAAAATGACAATTAAATTTATAATTATATGGACTAGAAGTAAAAATGCTATAAAATGTGTATTGATAAAAAAAATCACTAAATAACACAACCGAAAAATGATATACAAATGCAATACTTTTTTTAGAAAACTGTATTTTAAATTGAAATGTTTTAACCTCTCAGAAAAATAAAACTTCTGTATCTAATTCTAAATATTAATTCTGTTTACATGTAAGATATATTTTTTTCCTGAATACTCCACCGATGAAAGAATAAATATAGTATTAATATAAAATGTTTTAATTAAAAATATTTTTAAATTCAGGTCTTTTTCTGTTTTTAATAAAAGTTTAAAACAAGTATTTTGTCTGTAACATGTTTCAGTACCTTAACGATTTTTTTATCCCTTATATTTTCGGAGAGAAATAACGAAAATTATTTTTATTAAATTTTCAAACAGAAATTTTCACAGAAACAAAAGAATTATCAGATAAGTATTCGTTCTAATGCCTTTTTTTTAAATTCCAACAATTAGAATCTGTGAAATTTTCAAATTCATTAGGGCTAATTTCAAATTTAATGTATGATGATCAAGAAATGTTGAGAATAAGTAATATAGAAAACGGTTTTTTTTAATCAATTCCTATTTAAGTATTTAGGAAAATTTTTATTTTAGTTACTTTTTATTAAATAATTACAATTGTTGTTGCTCTTGTTTGTTGCTCTTTACAATGGAAGGAGGGGTAACGATTGAAATTGTGAATAACATTATATATATATATATATATATATAGGGAGAGTGTGAACTAATAATAGGAATTGAAAAATAATTAAAATTTAAATATTAAATGACAAAAATATTACTAAAAAACTTATACATTATTGCATAAAACCCAATCTAAAATGAAAGACTAATAATTAAAATTCTTGCTTTAATTTTTACTAAAATTATTCTAATATATATGATAATATTTAGATAAATGTAAAATAAAATCATCAAGAATAGTCTTGTTAAAAACGCTCCTAAAAAATATTAACTCTCTTAACACCACATAAAATTATGAACCTTGAACATGACTGTCAATGCCACGACTGGTCAAATATTTGTTCTCTGTATTCAGGATTTCCAAAGTTCAAAACAGTTTTCTTCTTCGAAGAATAATAAAGAAGATCGAATATTTTTATCTTTGGTGCCATTTTCTCAAGCTATTAAATATACAGTTTTGCACAGAACTATCATTTTAATCAAATAATATAAATCAAATTACCAAATTTCATTTATTTAAATCATTTTTTATTAACGTATTAGCACGCATGCAAAAATACAAAAGGCCAACCTTTTAATAGATTTCTTTTAAAATGTGTAGTACATCTGCACATTAGAGGTTAAATCTATGTAAACTTAATAAATCCAACTCTTTTGTAATTAACTTAATCATTTCAACTTGGAGAGGTAAATTTCCTATTAAAGATTAGAAATCAAAATTGATTAGATATCTAAAAACATTTTGTAAAGACCACGTATCAAATGTTATGCGTCCACTAAAATATTTTTTGAAATTATCGTGCTCAAAGAAAGGCTTAAAAAATGCAATAATAATAGTGTTTTGTTTGGGTTTTTTTTTAATCTCTAGGGAGTCTGAAATAAACATATCAAAATCTCTAGTTCGAATATTTTTGAAGATTTCAATAATTGCTTGTTCTTTTTTTTATAATTTATAAAAGAGAAAACAATTATAATATCTGATTACATGAAAGTAATCATTTAAAGAGATTTTCCATTGTTATTTCCGAATTATCAAATAATTCATATTGTTTACAATTTGAATCATGTTTACTCATACTGAAATTCAAAAGGAAAGTTGCAATATTTAATATCCCTAAACGGCAATTATTCCTTTAGCTACTAGTCAGTTTCTAACATCTCAAATGAAACATGGACAAATTCTGGAAATTTATTAGCTACAGGCCAACCCCATTTCCTAAATCTTTACCATCATTATTTTGAAAAAATTAATTTCAAATATATAAATGTCTTGTCGTAGCATTTCATCGACATTGAATATTTAATTGCTTCCAATTAAATATTTATATGTATGTAAAGAAAAATTATGTTAAGATATGCTAGGAGAACCATTATTTTTTTCAGGATTAGTTCCCCTTCCTAATCCTAGATTTAAGCGCATTTCCGTTGTTTTGAAAATTAATCAGAAAAGATTTCTTACTTTGCTTGGTAGTCAAGAAAAGTAGACATTCACGAGAGTTTGAGCGGTGATTAGCTTGAAAAAGCAGAACAAAGTTATTTTAACGATTATACGTAAATCCAGCAACTTTCTTGTGAAATTAGTAGTTTATGAAGAAAATAATGTTATTGTCTTTAAAAAATATTTGTAACCATGATATGTAATTGCTTATCGGAAATTGTATAAAAATAATACGTGAACAAATGGATGACTAGTCAAGAAAACTGCTTGGTTTTAATGTGAATAAAACAGACTAGTCAAGAAATTGTTTCAAGAAAACTGCTTTCTGATTTTTCTTACGTAGAATCTTCTATTTGTTTGTAAGCAGACGCACAGGGTGTGTTCTCACGAACAGTGAACAAATACTGTATTAGGGAAATGTACCATGTATTCATATATGTATTACAGAGGTACAACAGATATGAATAAAACTAATCATTATTTATTTGTTTTGTTTTGTTCGATGCTCAAAAGTACGATACTTTAGAAAACTGGCTGAAGTATTGATATGTTAAACAATATTACGACAACGCACAGTCAAAACGTGTTTCTGGTATAGGGAATCAAATTCCAGATGTGACGTACCTTGGAGGCGGAAATGCAAATTCTGTCTATCAGGAAACCTGATACCCTAATTAAGTGCCAAATGTGTCTTTGTATGGAAGTAAAATGTCGTTTATAGGTTCAAAGAAAGAGAAAGAGGGGCAAGCATAGCCGATAGTATGATCTCTGGTTTTCTGAAATTGGAAAAGGTCTAACTTCAAGATTTTGAATTGGATAACAAGGTACTCATTGTTTTCCATTCATGCTTTTGCATGCACCAACAAAACACACTGTTCCTGATATCTACATAAGGAGAAAACAAAAAGTGTGTAGTGTCTAAAGGCACTTGCCTTGGACCCTGCACTTGTCAAGGCACTTGTCAAGCCCCTGCTAATACGATCAGCAGATGATTTAAGCCTAAGAAATGCGACTATTCGTTTTACAAGTAGCACCATCTTGGGCCAAGAGTACGATTTAGCTACTCATACGTCACAACCCTTTTTAGGGAGCGGACTTCATTCGCACAAATTCATTCATTCATCTCAGATCGTAATTTAGACCTGGAACAGAGAACTATCACCTCTGACCCAGTACCCCAGTGGTATTACTCTCGACATGGAGGACTTTACGACCACGAACTGATTTAACGATTGCTAGTTGCCATGCATTCGGGGAATCTTTTGGCCGATGAGCTTCGAACCCGTAACATAAGGAGTACGAGTCGAACGCTCTACCAACCAGGCCATCTTGGCCCCGAACACAAAAAGTAGGAAATGGATCGAATTTATGAGTAAAATGTGTAAACAAAGCTATCCAGTAAAAAAGTCTAAAAAGTTCGATAACGGATAGTTGATTCCACAGAAGTGAAACTACAGCAGAACTGTACACAAAGTTAACAAATGCAAAAATCAAAAGTTCAAGTACCAAGTTGTTACTAAACTGCATCCACACAAAGCGGTCGGGAAGAACTTGGTGAATATGAAACTGGAAGGAGTGAATTCACTTGATTTCTACCTTTCTCTCTAAAAATGAAACTAGTTATAAGGCCTCTGTGATGTGAAAGCGAAAAGCCAAAGTGTTCAATTAAAATACTGTCATTATCGACATTTCCCGTGAGCGTCTCTGCTTATATTATAACTTCCATGAAAAGATATAGAAGCTTCTAAATCAGCAATATATAATGGCTTCTAACAGATATATCACCAAGATTCAAGTACTCCCGAGATTTTTTTTTATTTTTTCCACCAAAGTTTCAAATTTATCACATCGTCGCCAAATAGCAGCAAAAATATTTCGCAAAGATTTTTTTTTCCTTCTTGCCATGGCAATCATTCAGTATACGTTATAATTATCTATAACTCTTTATTACTTACTATGAGATTAACTGCATAGGAAATGAATATTACAAATAGAAAGACTATTCATTCAAAAATTTCTAGTTGTACACATTTGCATATAGGAAACCTTGTTTTCATGTTTTTTTTTCACATTTGCCTAGGAAACTATCATTTTATTGGATTCTACTTTCTCCTTCTATGCAATCTATAAATGGCAATTAAAAATGCAACATGGTTAGGAAAACGACATTTTAGTATGATTCTAAAGTACTTTTCGTATGAAATTAACTCTACATGACAAGAATACAGATAATATGCCAGTTAGGGTCACAAAATATGAAATTAGATGCTTAAATAAACCAAGGAAGGACAGAAAATCGAATAGTTCGAAAACTGTAGAAACTTTTATAAAAGGAAATGTTTCCAAGCATTTAGAAAAAAGACGTGGTGAGGTTTCGATCCATTGGAAAGCTATCAGCGTCCACCTGAAAACTTATAAGAATAAAGTTCCGTGAACTCCCTTCAATTTCGGCGAAAGAGAGAAAAAAGGTCCAGAAAAAATGGGACGATGTGTCTTTTCCTATAGTAAAAATTTAATTACCAATTGTAAAAGACGTATTTCTTCCATCTTATAATTCAAGAGGTTATTTTTTTTTCAGTTCTGTCTGACATCTTAAAATATATAATTGTGAGAAATATGATAAATGAAATTATACTTTCATTAATATATGTGTGCAAATTTCTTATTATCCGTCAGCATTTACGTGTGTTTTGATTAAAATGGCATAATTATTTTCGTGTAATTAGGCTATGACGCTATATTCTGGGATCCTACTTGTTATGTATCAAAATATTCGCCTGGACGTGCTCTTTCCGAATACGTAAATATCAGATGCTACATTCCTTGTGAAATCCTATATATTAACTGGCATACTGAGTACATAATAATCAAAAAAGAAAAAAAAGAACAAAAATACTAAAAATTGAAATATTCTATGCATATTTCAATGTATCTTGTCAGAACATCATTTCTTGAACGGCCAATCATTGAAAACGTTTTACGAAATTAAACAATCTAATCTACTTTTAAAAAGATTTTGAATAATGTTTAAGGAAAACGTCTCAACTAAAAGTGGCAGATTTTACAAACGTATGGATTAATCAAACAAGTTAAACTATTTTTTAAAACAATTTTTATTCAAGTTTCAAGACATCTTTTATAAGTTAAAAAAGCTGAAAAAATCATCTCAACAAAAAGTAGCAAATTGGAGATTAAACAGGTCTTTATTTCGAAATTGCAGCCATTTATCAATATTTTTGAGTCTTCTAATGACTAATTTTGTGAAAGATGAAATTTAAAATTTCAATTCCTTGCTTACGCATTTTTGTTGATGCCAAAAACCTCATCTCATCAAACCTTCATTGAAGCACCACGTGTTGGTGCGAGTTAAATTATATTTTTTTTGTTCATTTAATTGTTTCGTTGAATTTAGTATCTTATAAAAGTATTAGTATATTAGTAACTTATGCAAACGATCCAAAAAACTTTTCGTAGCATTTATTGTTTTAAAAAATATCACATTTCCTATTTTTCTCATTTCATATAATCATCAAATTGACATTTTTCTAGGTTTTATTTGCTGTACTCATGAACTTATTTTATTTTATCAGAACTGCCATCCTCGTCATTTGATTACGGTTCAAAATTATGACGCCCCTCTCAAAACACTAAAATAGCCCTAACGGGGCTTTAAAAAGGAATGTTAACATAACTAAACTGAATTAAATCAAAAAAAATTGAAAAATTGGCATTTTTTAAAGTCAGGATACTCTAAAATGCCCAAATTCATTAGAATCTGGAATTCAAATTTTTCGACTAAATCCAATTTTTGAACTATACTTTTTTTATATATTACATATATCAGAAAGTAAAAAAGGCAGAAATTAAAACCTATTAATTACTTTTTTTAATATTAATTTGGAGATTCGTGTTTTTTATTTATTTATTTAATACAGCAGAATTTTTTAAAAAATGGATTGTTTTCTTCGGCTCAATCATACATCCGTTGTGAACTCTCTGATACAAAATAGATTTACTTTCTTTTTACTGCTGCTTATCTTCCTGTTTCTCCTTCCCGTGATGACTTGTAATTAATTAACCAGCTTATTACACCCTGCGTTTCATTACGCTGTGTCAAGATTTATCGCTCTCTTCTGGAAGCGCACCTCTGAAGCGAGATGGATGAGGTTTAGGGGCTGGTCTTTTAGGAGTGGGTCGTTAAAGTTGATTTTCTACGAGACGCCTCCCTATGAGCATAGTTCAGTATTCATTTGCTAGAAATAGTGTAAATAGTGTTCGTTAGCGGATTTTGAAACGACCACATTTCGACGATTCCATTTCATTAAGGGATGAGACGCGGAACCATGATCGCACTTCCGATATTCATCTTTGACCTAGGATTTCCCCCATTAGACACTTTTTAGTTCAATTTTTTTTATCAGTGTTTGTGAGTGTTATTATTTCTGACCGCACTCAATATTTTGCCTCAATGTGGCTAATTCAAGTGGTTAAAAAAATCATTCAGGAGTGGTATGGCAAATATTCATAATATCATTAAATTTTGTAACCAAGAAACAGAAAACCGGAGATTAAAATATTGCCGAAACAATTAAATGGGATAAAATAGGAAGCATTTTAATATAAAAATGATGATTATTTTGTATAAATTAATTGCCATATTTTAAGAATAGAAATCTTTTATTTATTCTTCATTATTTAATTGATTGAGCTCCTTACATTAAGTAAAAATTGCTCTGGAATATTTTACTGTGTGTTAGTACCAATTCTGTAAATTTTAATTCTCATAAACTAGCGAGTCTTCATAGTTACATATAAACAAATCCTCATTTCAACCTTCCTTTCACCCCTATTTTGTCGATGAAACCTATCTTAACGCATGCGCAAAAGTGTGAAAGGTTTTACCATCCGTTGTCAAATAGTACTCGAAATGTATATTTTAAACTAAATTTCGAATTTAATTATAAAAAAGGTTTTAAAATAAATGGTAATTTTAGTGTGTATTTTTTACGATTTCTAACTTATCCATTTGGTATTATGAAATTTATTTAGAAAAATGTTCAAGGGAAAACTCGTTTTTTGCATTATTTATTATAAATATAACCTTATTACGGTGATGTTAATTGAAAAACGCGGAGCCAATTTAACAATTAAATTATCATCTTAACACCCCACCATACCGCATTCACTCTCTGCATTAAATTCCAGCACTTACTCAAAATTAATTTAAATGGTTATAATTTCTTGAATATTTAAAAATTATTCAAAATAATTGTTTAAAATCATAATTAATAGCTTAAAGAAATTTATTTCTAAAACATTTTTTTTCTTCTTTGATAGAATTTAAATGTTAATTTGCCATTTTAAAAATCAATACTTTTTATTATCTTGTTAGAACATGAGGTTTTTTTAGGGATGAGGTTTTTGGTCTCAGCAAAATTTCGTAGTCAAAAAATGGAAATTTTATTATCTGCACGAGCATTGCAAAAAATCAGCTTTTAATAACGTGCTGCCATTTCATTTACAAAAGCTCTGATTAATAAAAAATAAGTTAATGACTACAGCAAATAAAACCTAGAAAAATGTCATTTTGAGCACGTGATTATATAAAATAAAATAAATAGGACAGACGATATTTTTTTAAACAATCAATGAGAGACAAAGTTTTTTGGATCGTTTGCAATACTAAAGGGACTCAAATTCAATGAAGCAATTAAAATAAATAAATTGTTATATATTTGTTTAATTAAAATTGTTTGTTGTTTAAAATTGTTATATACTTTTCAATTTTTGCATTAGAAATTTTGAACAAACATTTATGAAATCAAAGTATACAATTTAAATGACAAAATTTTGAGAAAACTTAAGAAGTTATTTTTTAGTTAATTAATAAAATATGTCGTAGTTATGTCCACTCTTTTTATATTAGGATTCAGCAGATAAATAACAAGATTTTTTCTTTTTTTCTCAACATTGGAAAGCATTTGTGGTAGAAACTCTTCGTACTGGACAAAATCAGATTTAAGTGACAGTTTTCAGTTAAATCAGTGAATAATTTTCGTTTCCAATTTTCTGTATTCAGCTTACTTTCTTACTGCATAACAACTCTACCATAGGTAATAGTTTAAGAAAATAGATTTTAATGTTAAATACATTTTAACTTTGATAAAAATTAAAACATATATAAATGAAAATATAAAAATCAATGTAACACTAAACAAATGTAAAAACCAATGTAGCCCAAAAAAACGGACTTTGCAACCAAATTTGAACGTTTTAATAAAACCAACCGTTCAAACTTTAAAAATATTAATTTTTTAAAAAACCATACGCTTGCAAAAATTTTATTTTTAATGGTAGTCGTCTACTTCAAACTTAAAGAAAAACATACATTTTCATATGGCATTTCAATAAAAATTCTTTCAATTTTTTGAAACATTTTCATGTAGGCCCTTATATTCTTATCGATGAAGTTTCCGTAAAACAATTTTAAAAATTATTTCTCTTTTTTCTTAATAACTATTCTTAGTAATTTAAATACTAATACACTGCAATTTTAACTTATATAATATTAATCCACAATTTACCACGAACCTCTATAAAAGGATCAGCAATGTTAACAAGATTAGAAAAATAATAAAAATGGCGACGGTTTATCCTTGGATTAATAAAGCATTCATACACAATTTTCAATCATTCTTACTAAGTCTCTGCATTAATGATGATTGTTCGATCTTAATGACGAGAAGAATTAATTGTTAAATTCTCTTCCCGAGCAGAATGAATGAAATATATTGCAATTAATTTAATCACTGTACTCAGAAGAAGGTTCCGGACAACTCAACTAAGATTTAACTCCTTCTAAGTTATGAATAATAGCCACTCACGGATCAATCACGGAAATTAACGAGTCATTTCCCGCTCGCCATTTTTCACTGAGAATACAAATTAATTTCGAAGTCATAGAAGGTGTTTTAAATGAAGCATCTTGCACATTTTAGCTTCTTTACTAAGAAAACAGAGATATTTAGAGCGCGTTCTTCGAATAAAGCTATATACGGAGGATATGAGGAACATATTTAATATTAATATAATCGTTCACTGTCTAAAGTCTTAATGATTAGAAAGATTTAATAGCAATAAGGAAGGGAAAACAGTGAGTAAAGTTTTTTTTTTAATTTTTGCACACAGATTGATTTTTATTCATTTAAATTCTATTAAAAATCTTATTCTATTTAAAAACTATTTAATTCTAAAATTACATAATTGTATTTGACAACGTTCCAATAACCCGCTATTTTAAAAATAGCAACTAGAATCTGTTTCAAGACGATTAGTTGTCTAATAGAATTATTTGAAAATTTTAAATACTTTTATGAATTTATCGATAAATTGAATCTTTCTAAGTGTGTCTCTAAAAATTTCAAAGCTGTATTTGTATCTTTTATTAAGGTATTGAAAACAAATTTCATGAATGGAGAAAAAACAATATTTTCACGTTCACATTTCAGATCGTCTACTAAAAAGTAGCCAGATAAAAATGAATTATTATAATTTTTTATCACTCTCAAAATTGTATAATTAAACTGTAATGAAATAAGTCACCTACTTGTTTTTTTCCTTATAAGAATTAAGGTTTTAAATTTAATTTTTTTGTTAGTTTACAATTTTTTCCATACTAAGACTTCTAAAACGATAAAAAATAAAAGTTTTCCTGTTATATATATATATTGTTAATCTATGCTTGCAGCTGAAATATGCATTTAATCAACTTTAAGATATGTATTTATTTTTTTAAGTTGTTATTATTAAGATTTTTGAAATATTAATCAATTTAATAGTTTTTTTATATATTCATTAAATGGGCATAATATTTTATTTCAATGGATTTTTTACAATTTTTTTTTTCATTTTAAATAATCTAGAAAAATGAATAAACATTTTATAAAAAATAACAGAAATTATTTAAATTTTATGTCATGATACTTATGAATGAAAACTAAATGGATAAATTCATATTTATCCATGTTGTGTTTTTTAAGCAGTGTGTAAATGTGTGAAATAAAAAAAGCAGTTTAGCAATTTTATTAAGTAGTTTTGTGTGAGTGTCCTAAAATAAAGGCTTTATAAAACTTGCTATGAAATTAGCTCCAAAACTCGTGTTAATTTTAAAAACTCGTGTTAAGTAGCTAAAATTCAAAATTAATGCCTTATACAGATTTCTTTTGTCTAATTCGCAACAAAAAATTAATAAAATCTTAAATATCATCAGCAGAAAGAAATTAGTAGCAAGTCTTATGTGGAATATTAGTAGCTACCAAGAAAAAAATGTAGAAAAAAATCAGTATATATTTAAGAAACTTTGAGAAGTTATAAAAACTCAAATTCTTTTTTAAAATTTAAATTTTTTTAAAGTTTAGAAATAATTCAAAAAATACTGTGCGAAAAAAGTTATAAATCACTATTTTATGTAGAATATTACTAGCTACCAAGAGAAAAATGTAGAAAAAAATCTGTGTTCATTCAAGAAACCTTGAAAACTCAAATTCATTTTAAAGATTTAAATTTTACTAAGAATTTAGAAATAATTCAAAAATTACAGTGTAAAAAAAGTTATAAAGCATTATTTTATATAAAATATATTTCCAAACGTTAAAAATTGATAAGATGGTAAAGTACTTTTTTAATAAATCAAAACATATGAGAAGGTTTTAAATAAAAATATTATAGAAAAAAATCAATAACAACATACAGTTCCTCCGGTTAAATTAATCAATTCCTAAAAAAAGAAGTGTTTCGCTTCGCAGCAGTTGGACTGTAGATTCATTTGACAACTAGAAAGCAAACTTAAAAATTTAATGGCTGTGGCGAATGTTTAATTAATTAAATCTCCTGTCGAATAACTGCGAATTTGAAATCAAGCGTTCGGAAGATCTGAAATGTTAATCATTTTTACCAGAAAATTCCGGCAACATTTTTTTAGAATTTATTTTTTACCATTGTCAGCAGTGGCTGTGCGTTAAAATTCAATTAATTTTTAGCTAGTTATTGCAGTCCTTACACTCTTTTTTATTTCTGATACTTCTTCAAAACTTTCTGCCACTTTCCATGAAAATATCCAGTCTTCAGATTTCAGCGCGGAAACACTGTGATTACTTTGTAAAATTAACGCCCAAACGTTCATTAATTTTACTTTTTTTTCCTGCAAACTTATTTCCTAAAAGTTGCACTTGGGTTACAGAAATAAAACATCTTTCATTAAAGCGTCGTTTTTATCTTTCTGTTTCATGAAATTTCTAGGAACTTTGTCTTATGCTTTATTGCTTTTATTCAATAATTGCTTTTTGTTGTAGTATTTTGTGGGTTCTACCCTACACGCTTCGACGAACATGAACTCAAAAGAATCTTTTTCAGTCAAACATTTTTTTTCGTTCTCAAACTGTTCTTTCATATGAGTTATGTCCCATCATCTTTTGTTTGGAGATCCAAAATTTTTTATTAAGTTAGATCGTAAATAATTAGTTGCGATATTTCCCCAACTCAGGGAAAATTTTAATGTGATTTATGTTCCTTAATCTATTTATTGTGAAAACCAGTGGAAGTTATCACCCCAAAACCTTCTCCCATACTACTTAATGAGGCTTACTTTTTCTGCATAAAATTATACATTTCGGAATGCTACGAAACTTCACATATTTATTTTAGATTCCAACGAATGAGCGATTTGTAATTCTTACTCTACTGAAGAACTCTATAAATACATTTTAGACGCTTCTGCTCCTCTAAAATGTATACTTTGTTCTCTTTTATTTAATAAAACAAATTTTGCTATAAATTAGCATTAGTAGTAATAATATTACGTAGAAATTTCTTTAATTCAAGTCGTGTTTCGATTCATCGCTTTTAGAACAAATCTGTTGAAAGGACAGATAGTTAGATTGCCAACCACTTGATCTACTTGGTTTAAAATTTGATACAAATGTATACTTTATAGGCTAAACCTGTGTTCTAAATTTTATTCATCCATCTACGCTTGGCAATTATAAAATTGAAAAAAAAATCATTTGCACTCTCAGAGTTAGACTGACTTATTTGGAATAAATTTCCTACAAAAGTGCATAGCATATGAAACTCCAATGCAAATACCACATGATAAGTTTAAGCCTGTTAATTCGAAACGTTTTTGAATTTATAGACAGATAGAATTTTAAAAATATGTTTCTCAGAAAAGTTTAAAAAGATTTTGGCAATATTTCACGTTCTAATTTTTTTATCTCCATTTATGAAAAAGTAAAATTATTTACATGTTATAAAAAAAATAATATAAATCAAAATTCAATGCTTATCATAAAATAAAAGGATTTCAGAGCTGTAATCCATAGTATCATAACGTACTTCCTCTGTCTTATCTTCTTAAGGTTTGATAGCATCAAAGTAGTATCTTGAATGGGATAAAACGGGGAAAAATTTTTAATCATAACTTTTGATTTGGTAAAATTTAGAAATTAAAAAAAATTGATGAATCAAAATTTGCTTAAATTTCATCTACAATAAGTAACAATGTTCCAAATACTGCTTTAAATTAATTTTAAAATATTTTCTAAAATAGGAGAAATAAAATCAATATCCCAGAAAAGTTAATGCTTTTGATTTTAAGGCTGCTATAAATAATATTTGTCCTCTAATACATTCTCTGGTGTTAGAGTGTAGTGTAGAGTTATCCTAATAAGTACTTTTTATCTAAGAAATAGTTGCAACACAGATATGACAGATCCAACAATCTGCTCTAAAATAAATCGCCTTCTGGATCTGGCATTTCTACGTCAAGAAATGCCAGATTAAAAAGGTTATTACATTAATAAATCCTCAATGTACTATTATTATTTTTGATGCAAGAAAAGAACGAGGTTTAGCTGATGCATTCAAGGGGGAAAAGAAATATCATAAGCAAACTAGGTCATTGAGAATTAATATTCTTATTTATTTTCCTAATTTATTAGAAAGTACTTCAACATTTTGTATTTTTTTAAGTGAGTAAGACAATATAGCAAATTAGCAATTAATAATTGAAAATATTTAGTTTCTTTGTTATTCTTCTTATGTATACGTATACAAGATCTATAGGTATCTATTAATATTGTAATAAATTTTATATTATATATATATATATATATATATATTCTATGTATTATTTTTTTATATTTCATTCAAAATAAACACTGATTTTAACTTCTTTGAAAAGTATATCATCTTTATAAAAAAATTTATCAAATAATCAATGAGTACTTACGAATTTCAAATTTGCTTTGTGATAGTTTGTATATTTTATAAAATATTATACCATGTTTTAGTAATAGATGTTTCTGGGATTCAAAATTCACAAAATACTCACAAATAAATTATCAATGTAGGATAACATTAACTAATTAAATGTTCAACGAATTTTTTAAGAATAAGTTTATCAATAGAGTTACACAAGTTGAGAATGAAACTCAAAAATGCATATTTTACAAGTATCTAGCAAAATACTCGCCTGTAAATTATCAATGCAAGATAGCACTGATATCCTACATGTATAATTTAAGTATCAACTCTTTATTGCCGGGAAAAGTTCACTATCAGAATTATACACGTTTAGTAAAAAAAAAAGAAAGAAAGAAAATTCAAAAATGAATATTTAAAAAGACTAATATCAAAAGGAACGTAACAATATTATTCGTTATTTAATTATTATTTAAATAAATGTATTACCCTTTCCAATTACAAAAAAATTGTGGAACTGAACAAAAGAGTGAATTCTACGGCAGCTGAGATTTTTAATACTGAATCCCTGAGTATGATGATACTGTGTTTCGATGAATAATGAAACTAAACATACATTTTAGCACTTATTTTTCCGAATGTAAATAAACTTTAAAAAAAATAACTACCGAAAATTCGCATACTATCGAAACAAACTATCAGATACTATTGCCATAATATTACATGCTATCAGATACTATTGCCATACTATCAGATACTATTGCCATACTATCACATACTATTGCCATACTATCACATACTATTGCCATAATATCACATACTATTGCCATAATATCA